>CAUYSK010042483.1:0-57132 GCA_963575035.1 Avahi laniger | reverse complement strand
TTTCTTCTAGAATTTTTATGGTTCCATGCCTTATATTTAAGTCTTTAATCCATCTTGTTCTTAAATACAAACTTTAGAAAGAGGGAAAGCTAGATACATATATTATGAATGACATTGAATCTTGACATGACCCTCTGTGGTAGGTTCTATTACCACACCCATTTTACAGATATGAAAACTGAGGAATTAAGGGATCCCAATTTCCATAGATTGTAAGAATATAATGTAGAACCCAAGCAATTTGGGTTCTACATTATATTCTTTGGGCCTCATGTTCTCTATCAGCAAAAGGAGTTGCTTTAACTAGATGGCTTCTAAATTTTCTTTCGCCCCTAATTTTATACTTCTTTCAGGATATTAACCCTCTAGTTTCTCCTTGTTCTGCTTTTCCACCAAGTATGATAATTATGATTCTCTTGAAGCACCATAAATGGGGAAATGGTTTAGCATAAACTATGGATTCAGAAAACATTGCTTTGGTTTCAATTCTGTCTTGGCCACTTTTAGTACCTATATGATTGTGAGAAAATTACTTGAATTCTCTAAGCCTAGTTCTCTCATTTGAGAAATTGTAGGCTATGCCCACATAGATAATAATTTCATCTGAGGATTCAATAAGATTATCCATATGAAGTACTTAATTCACAAGGCTTAGTATATAATTCTGAACAAATGTTAGTGATCTTTTTGTTGTTATTGCTATTAGATTTACCTCTGAAAACTCAAGTTTTTTGATTCAAGAAGGTTAGATCTCAGTTAAAAAAAAATTCAATTTCTTACAGGCTGGTGAAGATTTTTTTGTGAACTTAAATCTATTGTCCAGAGAAAACCATCACTAACATATCTGGTAAATTCATTAATCATTATTTATAGTATAAAATGTTTTTCTTTTTTTTTAAATGTTTTTCTTAATATACATATTCTCTCTTTCTGAAAATCCTGAAAATATAAATTTAAAACCCACATTTATTTTACTAGGCTTATAGCAAAAAGAAAAAAAAATCCAAAATGATACTTTAAAAAAATAACTTTCCTTTAACTTCCAACATCTGTCAATAACTAGATATGTGATAGGGTGGTAAAACCAGGACAGTTTCATATCAAAGGTTATGCTAAAAAACTATATTCTCTCCAATTATCAGATCCTAATAACACATATCCCAAAGGTAGTTGAGGAATTGACTGAAGCAATTACTGAACCACTAAATATTATTTATGTGTTCTTGGAGGACATAGTGCATCCAATAGTAATAATTCATCACCTTTCTCTTAGAAAGAGAAAGGACAATTCTAAAAGTAATAGGCCAATCACTTTGACCAGTAGATTTCTAATCATGCTTCTCTTCAGAGCCTAGGAAAAGCAAACCATCTTAATTTTTTTCCACATACTTCTCCATGCTCCTCTTTTAATTCAACTGAAATTACGCATGCACATGTGCACACGCACGCACACACACACACACAAACATACACACATGCTCAGGTTGAGCATCCCTAATTCAAAAATCTGAAATATAAAATGCTCGAAAATGCAAAACTTTTTGAGCACCGACATGATACCACAACTGGAAAATTCCATGCTTGACCTCATGTGATGAATTGCAGTCAAAATGCAGATGCACAACACAGAGTTTATTCAAGAATCCCAAAGGAAAAAAGCCCCTCCCAGCCCCCTTCTGCTCCTGCAAATGCACAGATTCCCTTCCACAAGCACACCTGCAAAGGGTAATAAAATGTCACATGTGCAGGCTGGATGAGCCAATAGCAGGTTGCCCAAAACAGAAGGTCGCTGGCAAGAAAGAGAGATCCAATCACTTTTTTTTAAAAAAAAAGCCATCCAGCAGAATTCCTCCTCATTCCTACTCCTTCAACTGCTTCTGATGTTTCTTCTCACCTAAAAAAAAAAAAAAAAATACAGTATACGGTAATATTTTAATCAGAACACAGCATTATAGGTGGGTACTGAAAGCCTGCCACTGTTTGTTGCTGCTGTTTTAACAGCTGATATAGGTATACTGGTGATGATACCATGCTGCTTAGTTACTCTGAATACATTATGTTTTTCACTATATTAATGGTATGCCATATTTTTTATTAAGTAATTATATGTAAATAGGTATAAGAAAAGGATTGCTTATCACAGCATATAAATTCAGAGTTAGGAATGCTGGTGATGCTAAACAACCACAGACTGTTCATGTGGGTGGCATGTGACACCTTTGCTTTCTGATGGTTCAATGTACACAATCTTTGTTTTGTTTTATGTAAGAAATTATTTAAAATATTTTATAAAATTACCTTCAAGATATGTGTATAAGCTGTATATGAGACATAAATAAATTTTGTGTTTAGACTTGGGTCCCATACCCAAGATATTTAATTATGTATATGCAAAGATTTTAAAGTCTGAAAATATTCAAAATCCAAAACACTTCTGGTCTAAAGCATTTCAGATAAGGGATACTGAAGCTCTGTGTGTGTGTGTGTGTGTGTGTGTGTAAGAAATTAGGCTTTGTTTTTAAAAAAGGTTTTGAAAGCTAAAAAGCAAATAGCAAACAAACAAAATTTTGAATTATTATGGCTGAACAGACATAAGAAAATCACCAAATTGTTTAAAATCAATAAGGAATAAATTTTTACCCAAGGCTTTTGATTCATAATTTTATGTCAAATCAGAGTGAGTACTACAAGGATGTTGCTATGTTGGAAGTTTTAGTTTCTTTGGTCTTTAAATCTCCCATTTAGAGTATTAATGCTTAGGTAATACTGAAATTCACAAAGTACAAAGTTGGGATTTATCTAGTTAATAAAAATGAGCTAATGAGCATCCCCACCATGATCTCCAGCCTATGCAGTACAGCCACCACAGAGCTTTTCAAGGACATTAATGACCCTTTGCCAAGGCATTTTTTAATGCCTGATTGAGTTTCTCTGTCCCTCTGGACAGGTATGGTTAGAGGACTATCTGAACAGATTTCTCTAAATCCTTTAACTTCTTCTACATTATGTCAGAGAAGTTGCAATATTTCCACCATTTTGATTGTCGATCACCAGTAATTCTAGCCTATAATTAGCCTATAATTATAATTAGCCACCTAAATGATTAAATCATTTGTAAGCGCTTGAGCCAGCACATTAAATTCTGTAAGGAGTATATGTATGTCAATTATTTTTATCCAATCAAACAATGGTTTTTATCCTCCTTAGTCTGATATCCATAGAATCTGCTATTATACATGCTCCTGATTCCTGATAATACAAGCAGGGGTGGTCCTATAAACCTTTGGGTGTATAATCTATATCCTTCCAGAGCATGCCTTGAATGTCCCCCTCTGGGCCATGTTGGGATCTAATTCCTATAATGGACATGGGAGCCATGAGGGATAGTGGCAGTGGGTA
This sequence comes from Avahi laniger, assembly GCA_963575035.1. NCBI lineage: Eukaryota > Metazoa > Chordata > Mammalia > Primates > Indriidae > Avahi > Avahi laniger. Next base: position 53,733 of record CAUYSK010042483.1, on the reverse strand, counting down.
AGAAGGAGAATTGGCATTTCTTTGTGAGACAACTCAGTCATTAAATGTTCCATTTAAGGGAATTCTTACTCACTCATATTGGGTTGGGAGGTAAGATTCTTTTTATTTCCATGGGATTAAGCTTTGAACGGACACTGCAACCCTGCAAAGCTTAGAATCAGTCCTAGGTTTGGTTTTCGGCCATATCTGTCCTGTGATTACAGGAAATGATAGGCTCCCTCAAAGATGCCCTTGAAGATTTCTGATTTTCTCCTAATGTTCTGGGTTGTATTTTCATAACCTTGAATTTGTCGCTTTGCACGTATGATCTCTAGGGTCTTTGAGGACAGCTTGCTAATTCACCATCATTATAGTGACTGTTGCTACCACAGGATAGGACCACACCACTGGGTCTCCCAGTTCCTAGACTTCTAACTACACTTCAGTATATATCACACAAGAGAAAATTTGAGTAATCATGAAGACTCCATAAGTTCTGGATTACTAGTATGCTATTTCTTTCTATAAAAAGATTATCTATGTGTTCCTCCAATGTGTAGGGCTATCCAATTCAAGAACCCATTTTCTAGGCCACCTCTGCAACCAGATACTTTATTAGTCAAGTTCCTTGCAGGAAAGAGATTGCACATACAATCTTGCTAATTTTCAAAAAGTTTAATAAAGGACTATTTAAGGAGGAGTGTGATGTAGGGGAAAAAAAATACGGAAGATGTAGTAACTCCAGAGCCAGGAACAGCTGGAAATCATTGTCACTACTGGGCTTAAAGGGGGATCATAAGATTGTGGGGTGACCAGCTGCTCCACCTGAAAAGTGCTGGGGCAATCAACTGTGGGAAGAGAGTTGAGTATGTAGATGCCCTGAAATCACTCTACTCCCAGATATGTGAATCTGAAGAAGCAGACAAAAATTATCCATCACACATAGTCTTAGTGAGGAAGACATTTCAACTGAGATCTTACAGCCAAAAATTAGAAGTTTGGATTTCATTTTAAGTGCAATGCAAAATCACTGAAAGTTTCTAGGCCGAGAAATAGCATGTGATTCAATTGATGATTTAAAAATAATTCTCTGTCTGTCCTGTAGAAAATGAATTGGAAAGGGTCAAGAGAGAAAATGGGAAGATGAATTTGGAGGTTATTACAGTGGTTCAGACAAGAGACAATGTTAGCTTAGAAAGGTGGCATAAAGGGTGGATATAAAAGGTATGTAGATTGAGGCACATTTTGGAAGTGGAATTAAGAGGAATAAGTAGCAAATATGATATAAAAAATTTGAGGGGAAAATATGTCAAATATGAATTCCAGTTTTCTGGACTAACTAACAACTACGGGGTAATATAATTTATTGACATTTGTTCAGTATGAGCTAGCTGAGAATTAAGTTTCAGAAAAACTCTCTGAAGTGAGAAGGGGAAAAAATGTAGTGTGTAAAAAGTCACACAAGCTGCATAGTTTTCCAGGAACGAAGCACATTTTATTATAGTCTATTTCAGCATTTTGAAATCTAACCACAAACAGAAAAGTGAGCTTTATGGGTGTCTTCTGTCACTGGTAAATGGGAGCTTTCAGGGATGTCTGCTCACCTCTTTGAGATAAATGGTATTAGTAACTGAAGGTAATAAAGTTATTTGTGACAAGTGAATTGAATATTGATTTTATCCTATTTTCCTCTGGTAACTTTTTGAGAAATATTCATAAGAAGCTAGGTTCCAAGTCTAATCAATTGAAAATAACAACAGAATCAATTTATTGTTAACTAACCCATTTGCGATATTTCCAGCTTCTGTGTTTATTTGGCGTTAGCTTATATATCCTCCATTAATCAAAATTTTATTAACTCTTTCCAAGATTATGGACTCCATAGAGAATCTGAGGGACGAAATGTAAACTTATCCTCTCCCCAAAATATCTGAATACTTTAACATATTAGATTCCTGATAGAGAACTAGTCACAAAATTTTGAAAGAATTCTTGAGAGAATTTGTTTCCCTTTTCCGTGCTGACAAAAGTTATTCACACTGGACATCAGAGGAGAACAGCAGCCCCTAAGGCTGATAATCCAGCAACTACTTCCTACCGTGGCTCCTTCTGGTACTCACAGGTAGGTAATTTTGTTGATAGCTTTCACATGGCCTTTGGCAGAGAAATTTTGGTAAATGTAGTTCCAACTGGGATAGGTCTTGGTTCAAATTTTCCATGGTGTCTCTCAATGGTGTCCAGAAACAATGAGTAGGGCCTGTTGTAAACAGCCACTAAAGCCATTCCGGGAAAGAAAACTGCGGCCTAGAACTTCACAGCAAAAATGTCCATAAATTGGTAAGTCCAGAAAATGCACCATTTGATAAATTCTTTGCTTCCTTGGAGGGTAGAATGCTCTAGAATATTTAAGTCCCTATGTTTAAAGTTTTAGTATTAAATAGTTTATGATGTTTTCACTATACCCACCAAAAGCTACCATGTGAGAAAGTAGCTAAGAACTGGTCCTTTGGAATTGATGGTTATGATTTTGTCATGTGATCTGAAATACTGGCAGCCACTGATTGAACTAAGGGTGGGTGCCAGTGCCTAGAGGCTGACCAGAAAAGGCACCTTTTGTGGGGTTTTGGCTAGAAGAACATGGCAAATCACAGCCTCTCTCAGAGAGTTTGTATGTGAGACACAAACAGGAATTCAGACAATAAAGTAGACAAGACACTAAGAGTCAGCTGTTGTTGGTAATAGTGTACAGGTAGACACAGTCACAGTAGATACTAAGGACAGAAAGTGATTAATCAAAGCAGTACAGTCTTCTAGAGCTGCCGTTGGCCATTACAACTAGTATTGCAGACCTAAAGATAAGCTACTTATCCATGAATTCCAGCCCTGAACCATGGAGTCTGTTTCTTATTCTTATTTTCTAGTGTATCTTTTCTGTGAACTATTACCTAAAGTTTTCCAAACATATCTGATTCCAGACACCAAAACCCTTAACACAAATCTTCATTTTGAGAATTATTTTTTAAAACTTACTAACAATCACTTTTAATATAGTAAGTAGGCACATCATCTTTGGAATACAATGTCCTGAATTCATGTTATGGCTTATCTATTTACTTGTGTCACTGTGTCTAAGTTATTTAACCTCTCCAATCTTTAGGTTTCTGATCTGTAAGCTGGAGATGAAACTAGTGTCACAGTTGTAAAGTTTAAATAAAATGTTGCATGTATAGTATTTAACAAAAGGTAATTACTCATTGTAAGATGTTATATTTTCCAAAGATAGCTGGAATATATATGTATGTCCCATACCACATTGTTTTCTTATAGTATGATGGTACTCCTCTATCAAAACTTGGAGTCTATTTTACTTCCCCTTGAAACTGAGTAAATCTCTATAATTGGCTTAGCACAAAGAATACAGAAGTGACACTGCTTGACTTCTGTGGATAGGTAATAAAAGACGATATGGCTTCTGCCTACCTCTTACTCTCTCTTGAAACTCTCACCCTTTGAGCCCAGCCCTCCCATGTTGGGAGGAAGCCCGGGACACAAGGAGAGCCACATGCAGGTGTTTTCTGTGGTCTGATATTTGTGTCCCTCCAAAATTTATGTGTTGAAATCTAATCCCCAATGTGTCAGTATAAAAGGTGGGGCTTTGGGAGGTGCCTAAGTTATGAGGATAGATCCTTTATCAATTTGATTAGTACCCTTTATAAAAGATGCCTTAGGGAGGTTTTTCTCCCCTTCCACTGTGTGAGCATACCGGAACAGGTACTATCTCTGAGGCAAAGAACAAACCTTCCCCAGACACCAAATCTGCTGGTGCCTTGATCTTGGAGTTTCCAGCCTCTAACTGTAATAAATTTCTGTTGTTTATAAATTACCCAGTCTAAAGTATTTTGTTATAACTGACTAAATAGACTAAGATAGTGTTCAGCTGTAAGTCCTAGCAAAGGTCCTAACCAAAGCTGTAAGTTCTAACCAATTGATAGCCATCATTAATAACAGATATGTCAGTGAATGAGCCTTCGGATCATACCATCTCTCAGCCTGTAATTCTCAAGTTGAGACCCGACATCACAGAGCTAAGTCGCCTCCAGTGTGTTCTTTCCAAATTTCTGACCCATAGAATTCATAAGCATAATAAATGATTGTTTTATACTACCATGTATTGGATTGTGTATTGTATAGCATACTGACCAGAATACTTGATAAATGGTAATTATTATATTATTATATGATATTATAATGTTAGAACTCCTCAGATATAATGAGATAGTATTATAATTAGCTTTCATGTCGTTGACATCATCATACTCATCATCATCATTATTATTACAGTATTTCATAGGTGTCTTACATATGTTCTCTATAGAAATACAGAGTCAAGGGAAAAGTATATTCAATTTATTTAAAGATTCTTTAAACTTAACTTTCCTGGAGCACATATTCCATGAAATGAAGAGTGCCTACAGTGTTTATAATGTGTTCTTGCCACTGAAGGCCTGAGTCAGGAGAAACTTCCAGAAGTGTTTGACAAGCTGTTTGTGTTTGAGGGCTTTATTTTAATTATGCTGAACAATTAGGAGAATTGAAATAGAGTGCTGTAAAGACAAGCATTTTTTGAAAGTTCCCAAACACAATGCATGTTTAATGTGCCCAACTTTTTATAAAACCAGCTATAGGAAGAAAAAAAAATGACCTCAACAAGCTCATTCATTAGCAAATAGATGCTTTTTTGATGGTAATTGGCAGAAAGACAATTTGCTCATGTTAATTCGTAGTGAATTTATAGAATTGCTTTTAAAAAGTAAACCTTTTACTCTTAGTAGAAAATGTATACAATAGTATTGTCTTACGGGTACCAAGAAGTGACAGATGCTGGTAACGTGGTTGGCTGCCCGGCTGGTTCTCAGCAATTCCTTGGATTAATGTGCTTTTTATGGTTATATTTCATTCTTGCATCTTCTACACTCACTTATCTTTCATTTCCACCTTCCTGCTGAAACTTACATAGACAAACTACCTTTTGAAATATGTGAAATAGCCCTATTTCTTTGAAGGAAAAGTGGCAGTGTCAAGAGGGAAGAATAAAAAACAATAGTGAAACTAGAAACTGTAGGTGTTTCTTTATGCCTTGAATTATGCAATAGATGCAATTCTTAAGAGTTGAGCATAACTTGGATTTTGGCAAATTATACTTTAGATATACTATTAAAGTTTGATATCAAAAGAAATTTTTGTTAAGTCTCCAAGTCTGTTTATTTTATAAATGCAAATGTTCAATTATTATTCTAATTTAAGATAAGCACTGCCTAGAGTTAAAAATAGTATATAAAATTTTAACTAAAGATGAATAAAAAATCTTAATGCAAAAGATAAAATAAAAACCACAAAGTACTGTATTTCAACATGAAAAAGTATTTATCCTGTTTCAAATAAATGAAGAATTTTTTAAAACCTTTTAACTGTGCAGAGATCTTTAAAACTAAATCCATAAATTTGGTTTCATAAACATTTAAAACTGAGATCTATAAAATATAATTCAAATGAATTTAAAAGATAAATAAGTACAAAAACAATTTGCAACATATGTAATAAATAATTTCATATATGGGTACATATAAATATACATATACATGTAGAGAGAGACAGAAAGCTCTTACAAAACACATTAATAAAAAAGTCAATAGAAGTATCATTCGATCCAGTAATCCCATTACTGGGCATCTACCCAAAAGAGCAAATGATACTGTATAAAAAAGACACCTGCACCCGAATGTTTATAGCAGCACAATTCACAATTGCAAAGATATGGAAACAACCCAAGCATCCATCAGTACATGAGTGGATTAATAAAATGTGGTATATGTATACATGGAGTACTATTCAGCTTTAAGGAACAATGGTGATATAGCACCTCTTGTATACTCCTGGATAGAGCTGGAATGCATTCTACTAAGTGAGGTGTCCCAAGAATGGAAAGACAAGCACTACATACTCACCATCAAATTGATATTAACTGATCAACACATAAGTGCACATATAAAAATAACATCTATTGAATGTTGGACAGGGGGAAGTGGGAAGGGGGAAGGAGGGAGGAGGGGACGGGTATATGCATACACAAAGAGTGCAATGCACACCACCCGAAGGATGGACATATTTGAAACTCGGACTTGGGCGGGGGCCAAGGGCAACATAAGTAACCTAAACATCTGTACCCCCAGAATATGCTGAAATAAAAAAAAAAAGTCAAGATGTAAAGAGGTAATTGAAGGAGATAAGCAAATATCCTAATTAAATTATGTTCAAACTTATGTGGAACAAAATACACAAATATCAAAGCAAAACAATGAGATTTTTAAGATCTGTCAGTCATTAAAATGAGAAAATCAAAATTCTCTTACACAATCTCATACCTTGTCGTTAAAAGTATAAATAGGCACCATCATTTTGAAGGGCAATTTTGTAATACCTACCACAAATGTATGATGGTTTGTATCATTTAACTAATGAGCTTCACCTAGGGAATTTTATAAAACTAAGTTATTCTCATAGTGAAGATATATGTGTACAATACTCATTAGAGAAATATAATAGAGGAAGATTGAGGAAATGATTTCCAACAGCAGAGGATTGATTAAACAAAAGTGTGTATGTAGATATATATATAGATATATATCTTTAGAAAAAATAAAGCTGATATTTATAAACGATTATGCTCAGATAAAGGTAGAAATGCAAGTTGCAAATCAATATTTACAGCATGATTTAATTTCTTATAAAATAATATTAATAAAAATAATATACAGAAAAACTAAAAACTATGCACTAAGCAGTTGATAATAGTTATCTCTAGGGATGGGATTACGGGAACTTTTACTTTCTTCAGTACATAGTTCTATAATGAGAAAACCTTTATATAATGTATACGTATTATTTCTTAATTAAAAATTGTAAAATGCAATAAATTGTAACAAAATAAGAAGTAAAACTTAACAGAAGATTCAATTTTATCTGTTTTTGTGCAAACTACAGAACAAATCCATTTAAAACTCCAAAGATCAGCTACCTGGTATTAAGGATTCCATGAAATAGCTTTGTCACTGATAAGGATTTAGTATATTAAGATTTAATCTATATGTGATGTAAATTATGATCTTCAGGAAAACCCTGTCATGTATTCCATAACTATGAATAAATAAATAAATGAAAGAAAAAAATACTAAAATGAAGATATCTTTTGGATGTATGTTAAAAGTCTTTAATACAGATTCAGTAGGCTTGGATTCATGACACTTAGAACAAATATTTCTCTTGACAACACTATAAATAAAAGGATTGACTAATCAAATTCACAATATTTTAAAAGGAGTTTATTTAAATTACTTCAGAGGAAAGCTTTTTGAGCATATTTAAATAATTCATTTACAGATAGAGTAAATTTTAATGAAACAAGAACTTCAAAATTGAGCAAATGTAATCTGCATATATTCAGTACTTCAGAACTTGCCATAAGTTTGCCTGGCCTCATCATGCAAACCAATACAGCTCTGTGGGGGTTTTTTTAGGAGTACTGATAATTCAAACAGTGCTTCTAAAAGCAGATCCAGGTTTTGTGTGGCTTATACAATCTAAAGAGCCTTCTCTAAGAATAAGAATAAAAAAGCATATGTCCATGAAAATGCATTGCTAGTGTCCCTTACAGGAGCATCGTTAGGTTCATGGTAAACCTGTCTCTCTCTGTTCCTCGTTTTATAATCAGGGAAGAATAGTTTTCCTCTGCCTTGATAGAAGTCATACTCCTGTAAAGAAACAAGAATCTCTTTCCAACAGATTTTAATTTACCTTCCAGATTTGTTTTTTCCTAACTGAGTTTCCTTGGCCTTCTTTCAGAAGGGGAACTACTGAACCCTTTTCTGCTTTATACTTTGGGGAACAAACAAAACAATTTGCTTTTTCTCATGCTTTGTTCTTATGGCTGCAGAGATTCCATTCTTATCACATAATCGTTTTATAAAATGATTTTGTAAAATGAAGATCACAAGGAAACAGTAAATCAAATGTTTCTCTTAGTTCCCCCACCAAGGAGAAACAAGTTCAGCTGTTTCTGGCATGATTACAAGGCAAGCGAATGGCCTTTCACTGTGTTAACACATTAGGATCAAGAATTTTACTGCCTTGGTAAAAACACTGTTAGTAATCAGGTTGAAAAAAAATGGAACAGATTAATATTTCTCCTTGAATAGCTGTAAATGGCAGTAATGTATGTACCATAATTGTTCAAAGAATCTGAAACACAAAGGAGAATATAAAATAAAGAGAATTTAAAGGCAAGTGCAATCAGATTACTATTTGCAAGTTGGCTTCAGCCTCTAGTTGCAATATTATAAAATGAGAGAGATAAAAACAATAGAGAATGAAAAGAAATAAGAAATAATTAGAAAAATTAGTTCTGGCAAATTTTTTATTCTTTCATTTAAATACAAATGATTATTACATTTAAGTAAGAGAACCACATGCAATAAATTTGGGCATTCAAATCCATTTAAAATGAATTTAAGCATTTTCTTTTTCTTTACCCAGAATTTTCCCATAAGGGAATTTTCATGGGAAATCTGGCTACATATTTCCAATTACTTAGTTTCTCACCTAGCAATAAAAAGTATATACACATTAATTTTAAACCTTTTATTCCAGACTAACAATGAGCTGACATACTATTTGTGCTGGAAAGGTTGACATGGAAAGAGCTTTATTCAATATTTGTTTTTATTATTATCTCCATACCGTGGTACTAAATAGATTACTTATGAATATGGTAATGAACAATTTGGACTCATGGTTTCCTTTGTTAAACAAAGCATCAGACTCTACCTCAGGGGAATCTCTGATTTGAATCTCGGCTTAAAACATCCCTGTCAGTTAGTGAGTATTAGACTCCAAGTTACCTCCAAGCCCTGAACTGAAACCTCATCTACAGTTTTGTCATTTCCTTGAGAGGCAAAGAGGCCACCTTCTGAGAAAACAATTGGAAACGGTTGATCAAATAATTGCTGCCTTGTAATACAAACATCATGTTTCATGATCTCAGGGCTTATGTTTCGGAGACAGCACCCAAACTGATGTATCAGCCCAAATCCACAAATTCCAGGATAAAACATAATGTGTACCATCTACTTCCTAGGAAAAAAATATAAAAATAGAAATAAATACAGCTTCCATCACTCTAAAAATGTACATGAAAGCCCAAGCGCAGACCCCCAGCACAGACACGAGGAGTCGTTTGGGATGAGCTGCTGCAAAGAGACAGAGCTGCCTCTCCCTGGAGCAACCCACAGGAAGCATTAGTCAGTTACCTATTTCAAACCAAAAGCCACTGACTATTCCTTCTTACTCCTTTTCCTCCTGCTCCCTTTCCTGCAGAGAGAAAGAGTACAATTTTTAAAAATCAATCTCTGGACCCCATCAAGGACACTGTAAATTCTATTCTTTTAAAATGTAGTGTCATTTTATATTTTGGCTCCTCCTAGTCAGTCTTTGGGAAACCAAGTTTCTTTGCTTATGTGCCTTAGTCTGTTTGGGCTGCTATAACACGATACCATAAACTCGGTGGTTTATAAACAACAGGATTTATTTCTCACAATTCTGGAGGCTGGGAAGTCCAAGATGAAGGTGCCAGCAGATTCAGTGTCTGGTTGAGGGCTCTGTTCCTCATGGACAGCACCTTCTTGCTGTGTCCTCACTTAGTGGGAAGGAAAAGGCAGCTCTCTAGGGCCTCTGTTATAAGAGCACAAATCCCACTCACAAAGGCTCTGCCCTCCTGGTCTAATCACCTCCCAAATTCCTCACCTCCTAATACCATCACTTTGAGGGTTAGGATTTCAACATATGAATTTTGGGGGGAACACAAACATTCAAACTGTAGCACTATAATAATTATAAAACAGATTTCTGGAGAAGGGATAGGAGAAACTACCTCCTTAGACGCTACCTTAAATATATGTGACTTCTTGTGCTCTGTGATACAATGTCACAACTTCGTCCCTCATCATTCACACTGGGTTGTGTAAGGAAGCAACATAGTGTGGCTGTTGAGAGTGTGACCTCTTCAGCCTGATCTCAGCTGTCAGGCATGCTAACTGTGTAATATTTGACAGGTTACATTATTTCCCGTGCCTCAATCCTCACATCTATAAAATGAGAATAATAATAGAACAAACCCAGGTTGTGGTGCTGAGAAGATTATTAAATAAGTTAATTTTGGTGAAATATTTATATAGTGACTTCCATAGTGTAAATTCTCAATAAATTCTAGCTGTTGTTAGAGAAAGATTCTTACAGGGAAGGCATATGGCATATAAAGCTCCTGTACATACCCAAAGACTCTACGACATGTCCATCCCTCTCACTTCTGATATTTAAATTCTTGCTGCATATTTCAATTTCTCAAATTCGCTCTATGTTCTTCTCTAAATTCCCCAAACCCTTTGCTAACTAAAGACATCCAGTAGCTAAACAAAAGCTTTGACCCAGAAGATTTTAAACATTTATTTGTTCCTAGAGAAAATAATTTTTAACACTTTGTCCACATGCTGTGCTAGCCATTAGGATATTATAGCAAGAGAAACAAACGATGTTGTCTCAACTCCCCTAAATGCAGGGGGGAAGGAGTAGAGATGAGGAAAGAAACAGGAAAACAAGCAAATAAATAACTTCCAGTTTTCTGTGACACCCTTTTCTTTAAAGTACAAATTATAATAGTCCAGGTCATTATTCTGTCCTGTGTCTATTCTCATTTGTTGTTTTTGATGATGCTATCGCTTTGGGAATCTCCAGTAAGTTTTGATACATTCCACAATTCATTTCCGACTACCACCATTTGTCTCCCCAACCAGAGTGCTGCCCTGGCTTCTGTGGTGTGAGGTTCTCTCTGAACCACTTCACTAGCTATGACCAGCTCTCTAATCTGCTTCACCCCCAAGCATGGACAGAGGTAAAACTGAAGGATGTAAGAAGGCAGGCAACGTCTCTGGAGGTTTATACATTATTATAACCTCAGAACCCATCACAGTGCCTGGCATATAGGAGAGCACTGTAAATACCTGTTGAATGGATGAATGACTATATCAAGGAACTCATGAATGAACACATAAAAGCAATAAACAGGAATTTTCTTTTACTCTTTTCTCCCCTAAGTCTTGGAACCCTTACTCCATATGCAGACAATCAAAAAAAAGCATTTTAAAAAAAACATAAATTAATATTTTAATTTCTACTGTGATATCTTCTATCCATAAGAAAGAAAGCTTTATTTTATATTTTCTTACATTACTCTAATATTAAATATCTTAGGAGACTTATGTCTGCGTAATTCAAAGGACTCTCCAAAGTGGTCTTTCTCAAAATCAAGGGAGCACTCTCCTTGCCTCCTTTTTTTTGCCCAGATAAGATAAGAAAGTCCCATAACTTTTACCTTTACATTTTCCTTCATTGTGTAATACTTTTCCTCATATCTCTATCTTTTGCTCATGTAACATAAATGTATTAATTTTTTTTTGTTTTTTCTCTTATTTATTTCTGAACCTATCTCTGTAATCTATACATTCCGTAATATGGTAATCTGCAAAATGACATCTAAGCAAAATTACCCCCTAGTTTTTAGAGATAAGAAGCACAGCAAGTATACACTCATAAAAACAAATAAAACAGCAACAAAACTCAAGAATTGTTCAAGCTGTAAAGCTATCCACAGAAATATTATATGCAGCTATATTTAGATATATCTTATAATGGATTGCAAAAACAACATTATCCTTCACTCCAGTCTGAATCCACACCTTTTATGATGGAATCTGCATCTCCTTCCTTCAAGAAGGGGACCTATTTCTCCTCCCCTTGAATTTGCACCTGCCTGTTTTTCTGCTTTGGCCAATAGTATGTAGCAAAAGCAATGACATATCAATTCAGAACTTCAAAGAGTCTTGCATACTTTCCTAGTTCCTCTTGGAAGAATTGTTGGCTCACTGGAGGATGAGAGACCACATGGAGCAGAAACGAGCCATACCAGCGGGGATCATTCTCCATGGATCAGCCCCGAACCAACCCAGCAGTTGACCACAGACACATGAGTGATCCCAGAGAAGATAAGAACCTCCCAGCTAAGCCAGCCCAAGTTGTTAACCTGTAAAAACTCATGAGATAAATAAATCATTGTTAAGATACTAATTCCAGGGTGGTTTATTACGTAGCAAAAGTGAACAGATTCATTGAAGCTATTGATTATCTTCTGTGCTCTTCAAGCAGGCCTGGATCTAATCCCTGTGAGCTGAGGACATGTATCTTTGTCACCACTGGTCTCTTCTCTGAATCGTTAGGAGGCCAAAGGCTACAAGGTAATGGCTGATAGACCTAGGTTAAGCGGACAAGTTTTAAGGTGAATCTTCTGCTATCCTAAAACCCCAAATGTTTCAAAAGCAAGTAATTATGAGGTCTGTCTGTACTATTAATAGAAGAGTTTGGTTCTCCTTTCATTTGTATTTTTATGGTCTGGAATTTTAGTGTTTTCTGTTAATCCTCAACTATTCTGGCCCAAAACCAGACTGGGCAGGGCCAAGAGGGTTCATGGAGGAAGGGAGAACTTCCTTCCCAAGGGAAAAGATGACAAATTTGCTTTCAGGAAGGACTGTGTGAAACATGAATCTAACTGCTGATTGTGTCCCCAGTGACAATATATGGTCCCAAGCAGGGAGAAAAATGCATGTGCTCTCCACTTTGGATGGGACACAGAACTGACGAGTAAGGCAGTAACAGAACACAAGGTCAACAGTGATGTCCAGCTGAGGGAAGCAAAGGCTTTGCAGGAAAGGTGGGCCCAAGGTGCCCAGCTGCAGAGTAATATGTTAGTGAACACCAAGAAATGGCCAACGGCAACAGTTGCAAAGTTCAAGGACCTGGGGTTCCGAGTGCATAAACCCTGAATAAAATAATTAAAATACATAGGCCAGAGGTAAGTTCTGGACAAATTTGCCTTCCCTTAATTATTATGAGGTGTTAAATTTGGGTAATGCCTCTCAAAAGAATTTAAAATATTAACAAAGTCTGGAAAATGAGCTGTGATGAGGTTTCTGATTTTGAAGATCAACACTTGCCAGCAACAATGAGGAAGGGAGTGATTTCTCGCCACTTGAGGAGACAAGAACTCAGTCTCCATTTCCTCTCCGCCACAGCAACCTCTCCTGGCTGCCCCTGTCAGACTAACTAATAATGCCACAGTCGGTAAAGTAAGCTGGCGTCCCCCATGGTGAAATGTTTTCTTCGGTTTCTAATTGAGCCACTTGCCCGTCAGCGCGGCTTTCACGGGAAAGCAAAGGCTGAGCAGCCCACGGCGGTCGCTGCTTTTCACATTGTGTGACTTGACGCCCAACAGCAAGAAAGCCACCCTCACAGATGCCTAACGCACGCTCTCAACCTGAAAGAGATGCGGATGTTTTCACTGGCCCCTGTGAGCAGCTTGTCAAGCTGGAGGGGAGGGAGAAGGGGGAGAAGAGCCTGCCAGAGCACAGCCCTCCACACCCTCTTGTCAAAAGGAATTGTAACTGCTCTGTTTGTTTACTAACAAAGATGTCAAAGTCCTTTTCAAGCCTAGGGTTTTACATGTTGATAATATCAAAGAAAAAAGGAAAAGAAAAAACAGACTGGGATATTTTCCTCCCAGCTTCTTTGCCTAAGAGAAAGTCATCAAAGGACTCAGGACTCAGGAGGATGAAGGCATCGCTGCCAGGGCCAGAGGAGATTTTACTCTGCGCCAACAATCACACTTAAGAGGTGTCCAGGGCCTGCCCAGGTGTGGCATGTGCCGCTTTCAAAACACTGGGAGAAATGCTCTTTTTGAAATACAACAAATGTTGGCAGCTGAGAGGATTTGGGTTTTCTCTGTTTTTGCAATACATGATAATGTTTCTTAACATTCTTCAACGCTGGACTCCAGAGTGATTTAAAACCCCCTATGTTCACAGATTTCTTTGGCCAGTACTACAACACACAAACAGGACAAACATTTATAGGAAGGTTATTACAGTTCCCAATCAAGAAGCAGGACAGTGAATTTAAATGTTGTCACAATCATTCTGTTGGATCCTTCAAGACTCAATGTGTTTGCAGATACACAGAGGGTTCTGTGTTGGTTTAGAATTCAACTGGTGTCTGCCTTTCGGAATCACAGGATCTGGGGCAGGAAGAAGTTAAAATGCAGATCCCCAGGCCCAGCGTGAATCAGCATTTCCGTGGATGGGTTACAGTTATCATTCATTTAAACAAGTCCCCCCAAAGAGTCTTATTTATGTAAGCCAGATGCAGCATGCTGTATACATAACTAGGACTAGAGCCTGAGGATTCTTCAGACACCAAGATGTTATAATTACTAGCTTCTTTCTGTTTGTTTGTTTTGCATTTTCTTTTAAATAAAATGCCTATGTTTACAGGATCTACGTGAGCTAGAAAAGACAACACCCTTGCTTTCTGTAAGCGTTATTATGTTTACCTCGAATGCAGATGAGTATGTGGTAAAGCATATTTGCCCACATACAATAATGGAGCTCCCAGACATTGCTACTGAAACGGATTGGCAGTTGGTAGTGGGAAAAATGAACTGTGATTTCACTTTTTCTAGTGAGGAAATAATTCCTCTGGGAGTACTCCAGTGTTCTTTCCAAGGTAATGGGGAAGTGCACTAGACAGGTTTAGCCATAAAGGACTGCCAGACATAATGGAGATAATCTCCAGAGAATAAAGCAGTTATTCACTGCATGGGGCATCGCACAGTGGAGAGAGATCTGAAGAAGTGTCAGAAGACGGATTCCACCACGGTGATGCCAAGGGCGGCCTGAAGAAGAGGCCCCAATCTCCACCAACTTCCCGGGCTGCCCCAAGTGTTTTTAATACTAGCATTTTTTAATATGAACAATTAACATTTCTCTATCTTTCAGAGTGAATAAATCATCTTTAGAAAACTTTGCTATTTTTATTGGTCTGCAACCTAAATCTAATTTTGAAAATACATTCGCTGTGCACACACAGCTTCGAGCCAAGCCTGCTCATTCACCTTCCCATTGGCTAAGTCCTCTCTAAATTAAAATGCTAGAGTGACTGCTGCTTTTGCTCTAGTACTGGCTTGGGAGAATTACTCATTCTTTTTGGAACTTTCCTTTTCTTTTTTTTTTTTCTATTTTCCCCCATCAGAAACATTCAGAACTGGCCTATCTGATTTCTATACTATCCTTTTATTACTCTTAAGCTATAAAATATTAGAACTTCGTTTTCACTAAACCCAAAATCATTTTGTGCTTTGCCTTAATTTGGTGTGAGGCTCTCCTTGTTCTGATTTGATCTCTTGATAGTTGCTAATTTTCTGATGGGAAAAAAAATTAATTTCGTAAATGGCCTTGTGGTGATCAGGGGATCTTAAATACTAAGCTTTAATTGTTAGCAACTCCATCCTCAGCGTGAGTCCATTTCCCCCTCTGCACATCCCACAAATTCCATCTCTGTGTCTGTGCCAGCGCCCGGCAAACACCCGCACCACCCTCGCTCACTACGATCAAGTTAAGTGTGTATCAAAATAAGCCCCAAACATTGTAAAGCCTAATAGAAAATTTAATCCATCTCTATTTTTATGAGTTCTGCTAATACTGTAAATTTTGTTTGTAACTGATGGATGCCATCCTGTGGGGAAATTTGGTAATACTGAGCTATTGCTAACTCGCCTCCGGTCAGCTTTGATGCAATGAGCAGCAGGTAAACGTACATTTTACACTCCACTAGCCCTGGGATTGAACTAAAATAAACCCAGGATGGCCCTTACCAAAATCTCCAACTCCCATTAGTGATAGCAGCCTAAATCATTTATTGAAAGGCTGCTAGCAAACTCAATCAGAGAACGGGTTTTGTTCCACGGATGATTATGTTTCCTGGTACACATAAAAAAACCTCATCGTGTATTCACAATGTCCTCCTGAAAAATCTGCATGACTATTTCTTTCCTTCAAAAAGAGGAAAGAAAAAAATGTGCGGTGTTATATCTCAACGAGGTAAAAACTCAATTCTGTTTTATAACTGAGCTTACTGCCCACCTCACCAAATGAATCAACCAGATTAGCTGTCGAGTACAAACTGCTGAGAGCCCACCATGAAGCGGTCACCTTTACACTTAACAGCACAGGAAAATTACAATTTAAAAAAAAAAAAACAGTTCGTCACTTACTTTAAAATAGCAAATCCAGTCATTGTCATGAGTGTTGCTTAACACAATTTCATGCCCTCTCAGCCTTGCTGAGCTGTGTTTTCTCCTTGCTCTCTTTGCACAGGGGAAGATGAATGATTAAAGCTGGCAGCCTAACACAGGCAGCTGCCTATAAGTTTCTAAACACACCAAAAAAGTCTGTTGTTCTAGAGATGCCAGCAGAGGAAATTGACAAGCTGTGAGTGGCCCTTTAGAATGGCCATGCTTATCCAACAGTGTTAACCCCAGGAATAGGTAATGTTGAGGCAAGAGCACACTCTCTTTTCCTTCTGGAGGTTCAGTATTAGAGTCTGAGAAATAAACTGACAATAGACAGATTAACAGGAGAAAAGTCATATAAATTTATTACATGCCTGGGGGTATCAGAGGAGAGTGAGTACTCAGTAACTCAATGAGATTTAGAAGCTTATATACCCTCTTCAAGGGGAGAGGGAAGTGGGAGCCATAGGCAATTTTAGAGAAAAAATAAATAATTTTTAGGGGAAATAAATGGGCCCAGGGAACAAACAATAGTCTGGGACAAAGCCCATGGGGCTCTGGGTGTGGTGTCAACTGGTCTTCCTTCCTGCGATATGCATCATTCCCCTTCCTGGTTGATTCCGTATCTGGGGAAGGGATTCACAACTGACTATCTTCTGGAGGATCCACAATTTAAGGCAGACAGGGGAGTGTCAGGAAAGCCCTTCCCTGCATTTGCTGCTCCCCAGGTGCTCTCAGGTCAAAGTCCAAAAAATAATATTTTGGGATATCTTTTTCTGAGCCCTAACAATAACTAACACATACGATAAGTACTCCCTTGTACTAAAGTAACTCGAATATTCTTTCCATTTCCACTACTAGATTCTGAGCTCCTGCAAAACAAGAAAAAGCTTACAGAATGTTGGATCTTTCAAGAAAGCAAAAAATGAGTAGTGCCTCATAAACATTAATTATAGTGCTTTAGAAGCTTATCTTAAAAGTGGGGAGGGGAGAGGAAACAGCTAAGGAAAATCTAGTCCCTCTTCCTTAGTGAATATTCCCTTTAAATTATCTAACTGTAGGCTGAGTGCAGTGGCTCACAATTGTAAGATCAGCCCAGCACTTTGGGAGGCTGAGGCAGGAGGATCACTTGAGGCCAGGAATTCAAGACCAGCCTGGGCAACACAGCAAGACCCTACCTCTATAAGCAATTAAAAAAAAAATAGCTGGACCTCGTAGCATGCACCTATAGTCTGAACTACTCAGAAGTCTGAGGCAAGAGAATCTCTTGCGCCCAGGAGTTTGAGGTTGCAATAACCTATGATTGCACCACCGCACTCCAGCCTGCGCAACGGAGTGAGACTCTGTCCCAATAAATAAATAAATAAATAAATAAATTTCTAACTGTACCATAATAATAGAAATAAAATAAATAATTTTCTAACTGTACCATAGGAAAAAACATTGTGCCAATTTTTGATTTAAATATTACCTGCAATATCAAAGAAAAAAATCAAAACCTTAATTAGGAAGCTTTGTAATATCCATAAATACCCAGCTCACCCAGAACGGATAAGAGGGAGAGAAAAGGCTAAGCAAGAGTGTAAGAAAGAGCAGTTTCTTTGCTATCTTATTTAAGATCAGCATTATTAACATTTTGAGTTAGATAATTCTTTGTTGTGGAGGGCTGTTCTGTATATTATAGGATATTTAGCAGCATCTTTGGCCTCTACCCACTAGATGCCAGTAGTATTTTCTCCCCAGTGTGACAGCCAAAAACAGCTCCCTCTAGATGTCCCCTGAAGGACAAAATCTGCCCATGTGACACCCACTGACTGATTTACAGTTAACTTGTACTTAGAATAGACTTCCCCAAAGAAATAAAATGCACAACAGATTTTACTCAGCATATTTTTACCTCTTGGTCATATACTGTTCAATTAACATCTTTTTGAGTATCACCCTGATTTTTTGGACTCAAATTAAGAATGTCAAGCAGAGAGCTTGTATATTGGGTCCTAATATCACAACCTCTTAAATCCATAAACCATTCCTGAGAACTGGGGGTAACTCTACTCAGATGAGACTTCTGATTTACTGGAAAACCTGGACTGGACTAGGGTGCAGTGGGTGGCAATCATTAGGTTGAGTCGGGGCACTCAAGGGCTGAAAGAGGCCTTTGCCAATTCAAAATTTTGAGGATGTCTAGATATTGAATAGGTAAAAAATTTAATATCAAGGTTATAGAAAAGCATTAAGACTACATGTATGACCAATAAAAGAAAAATTAATTCAAATCTATCGTAAACAGGAAAGTTCTTCAGATACATCAGATCCCAGAATTGGCAGATCTGTGATGGTATTGTTAAAGTCAAAATAAAAATGTAAAGATGAATCTCTAAATTGAGCATTTTATTTAGGAAGAAAGAATTGCAATTCAGGGAATACACACAGACCAGGTGGTCTTCAGTATATCCAATGAACAAAGAGAAAGTTGGGGGTTTTATAAAAAGGAATATGTTACGTGTGGTGTTGAGAGAAAGTTCATTATTACTGGCAAAGCTTTTGGGAGCTGGCACACTCCATTGCTGGGCAATAGTGATGGGCAAAATTAGTCCTGGAGTTGTAGCAAGTTATCTCAGCAGTTGTAGATGAAACTGGTCTCAGGATACAACAGGCAGTTTCAGCAGCAAGGCTTACAGAGCTCTATTATATTTCTAGAGTAAAATTATGTAACTTGAGTGCTTTTTCCACCCTGGCCCCTCAACTCTGATTTAGTTGACTATGACAAGAATGACTCAATTCATATGATCAGCTTTCACATTTCCCGCTTTTGATTCAGATCTCTTTCTCTCTCTCTCTCTCTCTCTCAGAAAGTATTGCTGATCAACAATTTTGAAGTTAGGCGTCATTGTCCCTTGGTGCCAGAATGGATTTGTCCTAGTTGTCTCTGTCCCATGTCAGGGAGAAAATCTGGGGGTCTATGTCAGGGACCTGGGCCACATTTGAGTAACAAAGAGGTCAGAAGGAAAAATTTCCTCAGGGAAGGTCTGCCTGGAGTCCAGCATCAAGGTCATCTCATTAGTTTTATAGGCATGAGCAATCATCTTGAGGTGTTGAGCTAACATTATCCTGTTGGAAGAGTTGGCTTTACAAAGATTAGACAGACAATAAGAACAAAACTTAAAAATCATAATACAAGAAAAATCAGCAACAATATAATAAATCTAGTTTGAATAATAGTTCTAAACCATGAACCTAATTTTGAAGGTAACCAACTAAACACATAGAAAGGTCCAGAAATATCTGGTGAGACTTGTTGAAACCAAGCAGCTTTTTTTTTTTCTTGTATAATTATGTTTCTACTTTCCCACAGAAATTTATCCATGTGCAGCAAGTAGTGTTAGCTATTACACTACCACCTTGATCAGCTAATAAGTAATCTGGAGCAACTCTGTTATCTAACACTACTTTAGCAAGAGAATCTGGGGAAGTTTGTTAGGCTTCAATGGCCTTAGCTGTGGAGTCAGCTGAAGACACAATCATTAAGGATAGGTTTCTAACCATAGTTTCTAAGTGACTGGCTCTGATCCAAGAGAGAAAGAATCTAACAACTGAGACTCATTTATCTGGATTTATGCCTCCTGGTAGGGTATTTCTTTTAATATGATGATATACGTTATAGGTATCAACCAATGTTCAGATTTTCCTAACTTAAATTGAATCTAGAAATATTTTAAACCACATTAGCCTTTTATTTTCCATTTATTGAGGCATGATGTTGCCCATGCATATGGTTGATTATCAGATCCCCCACAAATAAAAATATATCCTAGTGGAGCACAACAGGTAATCCCCTATGGAATACTTTATATGCTAATATTAATAGTTATTCATAGGGAGGTTAAATACAACAGTATTTATCTAAGGTTATATTATTGAATTATTACATTTTTAGAGACTATCAACAATTAAAGAATTAAGATAATCAATATTTTTTGTAATTTGTCAAGTTCTGTTTTTTATATTTTTTAAATATAATTTCAAAGTCTTTTTTGTAGACTGCAGGCACTGTTAGGGTGAAACAGAGAATCTGAACATGTAAGTTTAAAAGTTTGACTTTGTAAAAAGGAGCAAATGCACAATTTGAAAAAAATGGTAATATTAGGAACATGAGTGAAATTTGTTATGGGATAGACTAAAGGTTCACTTGCATCATGAACAGATTGGGGTTTGGGGTGATAAATCCAACAATCAGTTATCTTTCCACCTTTGGCAATCAACTGGGAAATGCGAACTCGGGCGTTATCTTTCCAGGCAAATGTAGGCATATAAGAAGAGATCAAAAATAAAAGGAAAAGTGTATACTGGCCTGGTCCAGGCATCTTGAGATGGATGTCATCTGTTCCATCTCTGGGTGAGTTTCAGCTTTAAATACCCCGATAAGGTGCTGGTCCAGTTAGGAGTAAGATCCTTTTTAAAATGAGAGATGTGGAGACCCAGGAGTCAATGCCCTTTATTTTGCAGCATAGAGATTGGTGACAATGACTTGATAAAGGCCTTTCCAGAGAGGCTGGAGAGAATTATTATGTAGGTGCCTTTTCCTCTAGACAAAGTCACCAGGCTACAGATTTTGGTGTGTTAGGCCTTTGACTTCTGGGAGCACACTGTGGAAAGATTGTCCTACCAAAGTATGATTTTCACTCATTGCTTTAATAATGCCTTTATGATGTTGGAGTAGGTGTCCTTTTATCAATTGAGGGTCAAATTAGGAGAGCGCCAAATGCATAGAATGGCTGTGACTATTTCAAAAAGTAAAAGCTTATAAGCCTCAAATGGAGTGGCCCTTAGATTCAGTAATACCAAATGAAGAACTTTAGGCCAAGGAAGATGTAGAGTTTCCATAAATTTTTCCAAGTAGGTTTTTATGGTTCCATTTGTTTGTTCTACTAGGCCAAAAGATTGAGGATGGTAGGCACAATGGAAATACTGTAAAGCTGACAAAACCAAACATACTTTTTTATTACAGGGCCAGAAAAATGGGTTCCCTGTTCACTGTGTAGTTCAAGGGGAGTTCCCAAGATGGGAATAATTTTTTCCAAAAGAATTTTGGCCACGGCTGAAGCAGTGGCTTATTTTCAGGGAAAAGCCTCTACCCAACGGGAGAACATTCAAACTATTACTAGTACATATGTATACCCATGGGAAGGGACTAGTTGGATAAAATCCATTTGCCAAACCCTGAAAGGCCCATTAGGTAAATTAAAATGTCCAAGATCTGCATGTACCGGTGTTCTGGGATTAAATTTAGGGCAGGTAGTGCTAGAAAAATAGGCATGTTTTACAGCTTTTTTAATGTCACTTCCCAATATTGCTTCATAAAAGAAATTAATTTCACTACTCAATGAGTCAAATTATGTACTACAGTTAACAATGAATATTTTAGTAAATTTGGGAGAACAGGTTTGTTATCAGGTCCAAACCACAGTTCTTTTGTATCATTGAAACAGCAGCCATGATCTTCCCAATTTGGTTTTCAGCTTCCGCTACTCAATTGCATGCATCCTTGGTAATTATTTTTAGATTATCTTTTGAAGGCTCTTTTCATGGGGACACAACAGAGGTTTGGTTAAATGGACCTTTAATAGCAGCGTTTTTTCAGCATCATCAGCAATATTGTTTCCTCTGGCTCCCATACATTCTAACTTTAAATGTCTGGGAGTTTTGATAATAGCCAAGGCTACTGGTAGCTAGATGGCACCCAGTAAGTCCTGTGCATAGCATTCATTTTTAATTTGATCTCCAGTGTAAGAAGGAGACTTTTTGGTCTCCATAGCATTACAAAATCATGAGCAACCCCAAAGGCATATCTGCTATCCGTATAAATATTAGCAGATTTTCTTTTAGCAAGGAAGCAATCCTGAGTAAAGGCAATAAATTCAGCCTATTAAATGGAAGCAGCCATAGGTAAGGGAGCAGCTTCAACAACTTCAAAGGAAATAGTAATTGCATATCCTGCACAGTATTTATTATTGTCATCTTTTAAATATGATCCATCTGTAAACCATGATAGTAGCATTATCCATTGGTGTTTCTCGTAAATCTTTCGGGAGAGTCAAAAGATAGTGTCAAACAGTCATGGGGAGTCTTGTCAGAAGAAAGGGTAAAAGGGTGGCAAAGTTGAGATTATTACACTGAGGAAGAATTATGCGAAGAGAAGCTTGTAAAAGGAACTTGTAAGAGGTAAGATGACTGACAAAGAGATGCTGAGTATGGTGGGAATTTAGAAGAGCTTCAACGGTGTGGGGAAAAAAACTGTTAAGGGATATTCCATGACAATTTATTCAGTAGATTTAATTAATAGGGTAGAAACTGAGATAGATCTCAAACAAGGGGATAATCCTTGAGCTACTGGGTCTAGTTACTGACTATAATATCCAATGGGGTGGTGCTGATCTCCATGTTTCTAGGTTAGGACACCCAAGGCACTTTCTTCCTGTTCATAAACAAAAAGGAAGATAGAAAGTTGATAATTGGCATGTTTTAGGGCAGGGGGATATAAAAGCCCTTCTTTTAATTTAATAAATGTATCTTCAGATTTTTCCCATATAATGGGATCAGATTTTGAGATTTAAAGCAGGAAATGCAGGGATCAAGCAGTCAAAGAAAAGTTTAGTGTTCAGATATAACAGTAACCAGCAAGTCTGAGAAACCCCTGAAGTTGTTGTTTAGTTTGGATTTAGGTTATAGTGAACACCTTGTGTTCATTCAGGGTCCAAATGTAGTTCTTCAGAAATTAGATGACCCATATATTTAACTTGGGTCTTAACTAGATGTAGCCTTTTTTTTTTTTTTTTTTTTTTTAGAAACCAAAGGACCCGTGGGTGCCAAGATTTTTAATAAATATACACTGTCTTCCTTGCAGGCTGCCTGTGAGGGAGAATAAAGAAGTAAGTCATCTACATAGTGTAGTAGGGAAGGAGTAGAAAGGACTTTCAGTATAGTCCTGAGGCATAACAGTCCAGCTATGTTGTAGTTTTTCCTAGATGAAGGAAAATAAGTATTTACTGTCTTGGTCAAGAGGGATGTTAAAGAAGGCACTACAGAGGTCAGGTTTGGTGAAACACTATCAGCTGGCATTGAGGTCAGCAAGATATGCAGATTTGGAACTATGGAATGATGAGGTATAGCAATATTGTTTATGCCATGGAGAGCCTAAGCAAATCTCTATCTTAGACCACTGGGTTTTCTTACTGGGAGAATGAGAATATGACAGTAGCTGATATAAGGATTTATTAAGTCTTACATCTTCTGTCTTTCAATGATGAGCTTTATGCCTTGCAAGATAGATTGGCTCAAGGGATACTATTTAATACTGGGCAAGGGTTTGGTGGATTTTGATCGGAAATGTGCTACAAATCTTATTGATATCTCTTGATGATATGAGTACCTATTTCAATAAGGAATTTTGGAAGTCAGCATTGATGTCTTTGGCACATAGGACAGCATAACAAATAAGTGGAATGTTACTGATAGAATCTATTGAACTATTGGGCTCATGAAACTTTAGAATTATTTCCCCCTTTTGGGAGGAGGAGATGCCAGCATGGTATTTCTCTAAAAAATCTTATCCCATTAAATGATCTAGAGCAGACCACCAGTAAGAAAGGATGTCCTGCAAAGGTCCAAGATAGAAAATAATAGGATGGAACAGAAACGCTATTACTGGTTTATTAGAGACTCCCACCATTTGAATGTTTTTATTACTCTGAGGCAGGGACTGGTTGAGGTTTGCGGGGTTGGGCACAGATAGGGTTGGTCCTGTGTCTGTGAGAACAATTAAAACCTCATTGCCAATTTACACAGTAGTCTCCCCAAGGTGATTAAGAGGGACGGTTAGGGAAAAAACTCTGTAAATCTTTGGAGTTCCTTTATTGGGAGCGAGAAACTGGAGAGTCATAGGAAGGAGACTAGTTCATTAAAGTTTAGGATAATTTTTATTCCAATGTTCCAGTTTTTTACAGTAGTGACAATTTACAGGAGCTAGCCCTTATAGATCAGAGTTGTGTCATTTAAGGTCCCAATTGTTTGTGCTGGGAGCATTCATCTGCTGTAGTTAGAGATTTATAATTTTAGTGGCCTTATTTTTATTGGTATTATTGGTTTGCCAAATTAACAACATCACCAGTTGTTATGGTCTCCTATCTCAGGTGGGCTCTGTTTGTTAGTTGAGAAAGTTCTTGGGAGAGACTATTAACAAACATAGAATAAAAGGAGACTCTAGTGGAGTCAACATCCATAAGAAGGCCAGAATTTTCTCTAAATGTAACTTGAAGACTGCTATAATAGCTATGGACTGGTTAGTTTGGTTCTTGGGCAAATCTTTGTATTTTATTGTAGTCTTTGGCTTTAGAAAATGTTGCTGCCCAACCGGATTCTTCTCCCACTGCAGAGGAGGAAGCCCATACAGTGAGTCAGAAGGTGTTGCAGCAGAGAGAGAGTTTGATATCACAAGGCCACTGAGCAAGAAGATGGGAGAAATTTCTCAAATCTGTCTCCCTGAGAATTTGGGGGCCAGGGTTTTTAAAGACAGTTTGACAGACAAAGGGCTAGGGAATTGGATCTGTTGATTGGCTGAGGATGAAATCATAGGGTTGGAAAGCAAAAATCTTCTTCTTGCACTGTGTCAGTTCTTAGGTAGAGAGTCACGAGACCTGTTAAGTCAGTTCCTAAGTATGGCCACTGGTCCAGTTGGTGTCAGTTGGTCCACCCGAATGCAGAGTCTGGAAAATACCTCAAAGATCAGTCTCAGGTTCTACAATAGTGATGTTATCTATAGAAGTAATTGGGGAAGTTACAAATCATGTGACAGCCAGGGATATGTGACTCCTAAACAGTAAGCATTTACAGGAAGACAAGCTATGAAGCAATGGCTGGTTAACTTTTAGTTATGCCTATACGTCTATAGAAATCAGACTTCTACCGTAGTTCTTGCCTTATGGCCCTACATTACTTTAATATAGGCAGTTTCAGAAATGTTTCTAGGATGGCCCTATGTAAATTCCTTGCAAGTTGTCAAGCCTATTCCCAATATTATAGATCAGATTCTGGGAAAGTGGGGACAGGTCTTGCTATATCCTGTTGGATGGTTTTATTCTGCTTTTGCCATCCATTATTAGGCCTGGCCTTTTACCACAAGTACATGAACAGGTTAGAAAAAACTGGAAAGCCAGACTGATAAGCTTGAACTGTTATGTTAAATTTATGGCAAAATAATGGAGGTCTTCAGTAACTTTAGGATATTCCTTGGCTATCACATGGAGTTCAGCTTTAGTCCAAGGGACATGAGAAATTTGGGAGACCTCAGGATTATTAGAGGGTCTGATCTTAAAAGGACAAGTTCTTATAGATGACACCTGAGAGACAAAAACATTTTGGGTTTCTGAAGCCTTTTTTTCTTCTTTTGATTTTTTTTGTTTGTTTAATTTAGAAATAATATTTTGGAGCAAGGCAAATTTTAATTCCTGATTGTGTTTAGATGCCTCAATGTGCCAATTAAGATATATATTCCATTCAGATTGCTTAGTTTAGGCTCTCTAGTTTATGCCTGAGATAAACCAGTTTTTAGGAAGGACAGTGTAATTCCAGGTCATCTTTAGTATATTCAACCTATGGAGATAAGAAAACATGTGATGATGAACTGTTATTTTGGCATGCCTTTGAATTTTGAGAATGCATTGTGATACATTTTAATGCCAGATACACAAAAGCCCATCAAATGCAGCAGCCAAAGTACCTGACAGCCAAATTAAAATGCAAACACCCATGGAAAATAAAGTATGTACTTACCAGGAAGGAAGATAAGCCTTCTCCAAATAAAGGGAAACATCCCTTCATCCAAACCTTGAGCTCCAAATCTCACAGCCAAAGTCGACAAGAGAAAAATAACCCTTCCCAACAGGAGATTTTTCAGAAAGGAGAGGGAATGACCCTTCTTCAAACAAGAAGGCAAAAGACTCTTCTCCAACCAAATCACAAATAAAACAGAACTCTAACCAAATTCAGGAGTTCTGTCTAAAAGAGACTCACCAGGGGAAAAGGATCACCCACAGAAGTTAGAGGGCTCAAAGGGCCCAGTGCATGTACCTCATGCTTAGTTCCAAGGGCTGACAATTTTCCTAAGATGAATGAGCTTTGGACCCAACTTATAACACCATGTTGTAAGACTTGAAACCATAAAAATTCTAGAAGAAAACATAAGAAAAATTCTCATGGACATCAGCATAGACAAAGAATTTATGAGTAACACCCCAAAAGCGGATACAGCAACAACAAAAATAAATAAATTGGACTTAATTAAACTAAAAATTTTCTGCACAGCAAAAAAAAAATTATCAACACAGTAAATAGACAACCTACAGAATGGGAGAGAATATTCACAAACTGTACATCTGATGAAGGGCTAATATCCAGAATCTACTAAGAACTCAAACAAATCAATAAGAAAAAAGCAAATAACTCCTTCAAAAAGTTGATAAAAACATGAACAGAGTCTTCTCAAAAGAAGATAGACCAATGGCCAACAAATATATGAAAAAATTCTCAACATCACTAATTATCAGGAAAATGGAAATCAAAACCACAGGGTTTTAAGGAGATACTACCTTACCACTGTCAGAATTACCATTATTAAAAAGTCAAAAAACAATAGATGTTGACATGGTTGTGGTGAAAAGGGAACACTTATACTCTGTTGGTGGGAATGTAAATGTGTACAACCACTATGGAAAGCAGTATGAAAATTCCTCAAAGAACTAAAAGTAGACCTACCATTCGATCCAGCAATCCCACCACTGGGTATCTACCCAAAGGAAAAGAAGTCATTTTATAAAAATGATACCCGCACCCAAATGTTTATCACAGCACAATTCACAATAGTAAAGCTAAGGAATCAACCTAAGTGCCCATCAACTGATGAATGGATAAAGAAACACATACACACACAGACAGACACACACACACACACATCATAGAGTACTACTCAGCCATTAAAAGGAATGAAATAATGTCTTTTGCAGCAACGTGGATGGCAGTGGAGACCATTATCCTAAGTAAAGTATCTCTGGAAAGGAAAAGCATATACCACATGTTCTCACTTATAAGTGGGAGCTAAACAAGGGATATATAATGATTGTAAAGAGTAATAATGGACATTGGGAAACTAAGAAGCGGGGAGGCTGGGAGGGGAACGAAGGATAAAAATCTACCTATCAGGTACAATTACACTGTTCTGGTCATGGGTCCTCTGAAAGTCCTGACCTCAGCGTGATACAATTTACCCATGTAACGAAAAACACTTTTATCCCCTAAATATTTTTTAACTAAAAAAAACTGGTTTTAGGTTACACCAGAAGTTCAGCAGCTGACTTGCAGGGAACTACATTTCTAGAGCAATGTTATGTACCCTGAGTGCTTTTTTCCCCTGGCCCCTAGACTCTGATTTAGTTGGATATTACAAGAATGATCCAATTCATATGATCATTTATCACAATATAGTGGAGGAATCCAGTTTACCCTCTTGGCCCTCTTAAGGTTCATTCTTCTCACAGTATAAGGTGCATGTTTCTTCTTTTAAATCTACTGGGAGAAAGAATCTAACAGCTCACTAAGAAAGAGTCCTGGAACTCAAATCAAGTTGGACCACAGAAGTCACATCCATCCCTGAACCAGTGATTGTGACTAAAAGAATGAAACATGCAGACTAGTCCGAGGCAACCAGAGACATTCCTGGATTGAAGGTAAAATGAGGAGAGGAGAAATGGATAGAACCAAAAGAAAATTTGACTTGCATTTGGAAGTGAAACATACAAAGGGAGGAAGTGAGTTCCAGAAATGTTACTAATACTATTCACTTACTATGGTTAGATTTTCAACATTCACATTAAAAAATTGCATATTTAAAACAAAAATTACAGTGCAACATTTTTCCTTGTGCAAGATAATTACAGAATTGGTATTTTAAAGTGCATATCAATTAATTTATTATTAATAATAATTGGCATGTATTTTAAAATATATATCAATTCATAGTGTGCTACATAGATGTGGTTTGGAAACAAAAATTTTGCAATGTAGGATGATGATTTTTCAATGCTTTATTTTATGCATGTATTTCCTCATTTTGAGATTATAGCAACTCTGAATTTGACTTTACTGAATATAAAGCTTTGACCTTACTGGGCAGCCCTCACCATCACAACCACCACCTCCATGACCCTATGTTATGCATGGATCAGACAGGGTTTCCACTCCTTTGGTCCTTTATTTTTATTAGTAGGCTTTCAAAGATAGTCACAAAATTAGAAATAGGGTTTTGTTCAAATGATCAAATGAAATATAAATATCCCTGCCTAGAGTGTATTCAGAAAAGTAAACTCCCTGTTAGGGAGAATTACTTAACAGACAATTTCCATGAAGGTGAATACACACCGCAGTGAAGAGCTTTAGAGATTCGGAAAAGGCTAAAGTTAAGCTGAGCTCCCTGGAGGTTTGTTGAAGCAGTTTATTTTAAATATGCTAAAATGTTAGGGTATTATCTTTCTAATAAGATGAGATCAAAGAGGAGTCAACAAACAGAACTAAGAAAATAGAAGCTGTTTTAGAGTTCAAAAGTTCAATAGCACGTGCCTTTCGGCTTCCTGCTGACATCTGCTGGGGTTGTCAGAATGTTCAAGATCTTCAGGAGAGCTTGGAGGAAAACCAATAAATATCTCTATGATATTTTTAAGCATAAAGGTAACTTCTGGTTTCCACATGGGCTATGTTCCAAGAGTTCAGGTTGAGATTATTTATTTAGGACTCAGTTTGCATTTTTCCTGAGATACAACCAAAGAGCTAAAGCCGCTGAAGCAAAGTTCTATCCTGAGAGTTTTATGAAACTTAAATGCCACGCTGCAATGTCCCTGTGAGAAACGCACCCAAGATCTCAGCTTGGAATGGCAGGAACATATTTCCCATCAGAGTAGGAATACTTCAATTGCAAGTCCCTGGGCCGGAGACCTGAGCTCCAAAAGAGAAGAAAGGTAACATATGAGAATAACAGAGAACCTAAAAGTGAAAACCTCTTAAACCCAAGTATTCCAATCAGGAAATAAAAAGTATTCTCTTTTCACACCATAACTTTTATTTCCCTACCCCTGGTCCCTTCTCAAACTCGGGTTTGAGGAGTTTGCTGGCTACTTGACTTATGTTCTCTCATTTATTTTCTTCCATCATAAAATAAGAATATCAGCATTTAGAAATTTTATAAAGGCAAAAATAGAGAGCAGATATTAAAAAGAATATCTTCTCTTTTGACTTTTTGGACTTTTTTTTCACTTTGACCCATGTGTAGATTGGTAAAACTGCCATAAACTTAAGCACGCCAACTTTTTGCAACATTTAAGGTAATAACTGGCTGCAAGAAACACCTAATTAGCCTTATAGACAACAGATGATTAATGAGTCTTCCAAAGGATGCTAGCCCTTAAGAAGTAGTTTAAATCACAGGAAAATATAGGTTAAGAATGTATTATCTATTCCTATTACTGAGTTTTAAATGGTTAAAATTTATTTGATGTTCCAGAATTCAGAGCTGAAATGAGAATTTGAAATTGGATATTTGATGCAACTGCAAATAGATATAATCAAGCAAGTCCAGACCTGGTTATGCTAGATCATGAGAGAGAATTTGCCAATGAATCAGAAGAAATAGCCAAATGAGATCAGAAATGATCATCAGATAGAGAACAGAGCCAAAGACAAGGATGATCATATTGCACAGAGAAAGAGAAAAAAATGACTAAGAAAAACAATTGTTTTACATAAAGAAAGAAAAGATGTCTCTGAATGGAAAGGTCATGATTTCTTTCTTTCCTTTTATAAAACCAAAAGGGTTTGGCAAGCAATGTATGGATTTCAGAATTGTCAGGATGATAAGAACAAAATAGATGATCTAACTTGGCTTCCATTCCTAGGATTAGGCGCAAGTGTGCCTGGAATTGTAAGAACATTAAGGATGATGCCCACATGGTCTGCCACTTCCTGGTCAGTGTCTTATCCACCCTCAAAATCTAGAGTTGCATATCTTAGGGGAAGCAGTAGTTATATCCTAACCACTAAATTACTATTATTGGTTGTTTCACATTAATAAATATTAGTGTTTTCTCAGAAAAGTGTTAATATACAAGTTTTGTATTAAGAAAATTCTCAGGAGTAGTAGAAAAAGGACACACGTCAGCATTGATAATCCCTGAAACTAATCTCCTGGGAAAATAGTGTAAGTTGAAGGCACTAATGCACATGACACTCATCTAGTGAAGTTAAAGAATCTCTTTCCTCTTCTCCACTCTGAAAGTGCTCCCCAGATAGAGTGTATAGGATTATTTCAAGACCGAAAAAGTCTTGGGAAATTTGCTTATTATGAAAAAAAACAACTACATTGTGAAATCTGTTGTAACATACAGAACTTTTTAATCAAGAATAACTTATTAAGCTGGCTTTTCACAGTCGAGAAAAGAGTTACATTGAGATGGGAAAGGGGTTTATATAGGCTACCTTGGAGATACTGAGGGTTTGGTTCCAAGCCACCGCAATAACGCAGATATTGCAATAAAGCAAATCACGTGAATTTTTTGCTTTCCCAATGCATATAAAAGTTATGTTTACATTATACTGTATTCTATTAGGTGTGCTAAATATGTGCTTTACTTCTTAAAAAACATACATATCTTAATTAAAAGTATTTTATTGCTAAAAAATACTGACGATAATCTGAGCCTTCAATGAATAATAATCTTTTTGCTAGAGGAAGGACTGCCTCGATGTTGATGGCTGCTGACTGATCAGGGTGACAGATCAGGATGGTGGTTACAGAAGGTTGAGGTGACTGTGGCAATTTCTTAAAATAAAGAGGTGATAAAGTTTGCTTCATTGAGTGACTCTTCCTTTCATAAAAAATTTCCCTGTAGCAAGTGATGCTGTTTGATAGCATTTGACCCACAGTAGACCTTCTTTCAAAATTGGAGTCCTCTCAAACTCTGCTGCTGCTTTATCAATTAAGTTTATGTGATATTCTAAGTCCTTTGTTTCCATTTCAACAATATTCATGCCATCTTCACCAAGAGCAGATTCCATCTTAAGAAACCATCTTCTTTGCTCTCTCATAAGAAATAATTTCTCATCCATCCCAGTATTATCATGAGATTGCAGCAGTTCAGTCCCATCTTCAGGCTCTACTTCTAACTCTGGTTCTCTGTTCCAGACATCTGCAGTTATTTCCTTCACTGAAGTCTTAAACCCCTCGAAGTCATCCGTGAAGGTTAGAATCAATGTCTTCCAAACTCCTCTTAATTTTGATATTTTGACCTTCTCCCATGAATCATAAATGTTCTTAATGGCATCTCAAATAGTGAATTCTTTCCAAAAGGGTTTCAGATTACTTTGCACAAATCTATCAGAAAAATCATTATCTAAAGCAGCTATAGCCTTACAAAATGTGTTTCTCGAATAATAAAACTTGAAAGTCAAAATTACTCCCTGATCCATGGGCTGCAGAATGGCTTGTATTAGTAGACATGAAAACAATATTAATCTCCTCATACGTCTCTATCAGAGCTCTTGGGTAACTAGGTTCATTGTGGAAGAAATCTTTTTCTCTGAGCATTAGGTCTCAACAATGGGCTTAACATAGTCAATAATGTTATAAACCGATGTGCTGTCATGCAGGCTCTGTTCTTCTGTTTATATTGCACAGGAACAGTAGATTTAGCATAATTTTTAAGGGCCCTAGGATTTTCAGAATGGTAAATGAGCATTGGTTTCAACTCAAAGTCACTAGCTACAGTAGCCCTGAACAGGGGGGTGAGCCTGTCCTTTGAAGCTTTGAAACCAGGCATTGACTTCTCCTCTGCAGCTATGAAAGTCCTAGGTAAAATCTTCCAATAGAAGGTGGTTTCATCTACGCTGAAAATCTGTTTTTAGCATAGCCACGTCCATCAATTATTCTAGCTCATCTTCTGGATAATTTGCTGCAGCTTCTACATCAAAACTTGCTGCTTCACCTTGCATTTTTGTTATGGAGACAATTTCTTTTCTTAAATCTCATGAACCAACCTCTGCTAGCGTCAAACATTTCTTCTGAAGCTTCCTCACCTCTCTCAGCCTTCATAGAATTGAAAAGAGTTAGGGCCTTGCTCTGGATTAGGCTTTGCCTTAAGGAAATGTTGTGGCTGGTTTAGTCTTCTATCCAGATCACTGGAACATTCTCCATATCAGCGATAAAGCTATTTTGCTTTCTTATCATTCATATGTCCACTGGAGTAGCACTTTAATTTCCTTCAAGCACTTAAAGACTTAGAGCCCATTTTCAGGTTATTAATTGGCCTAATTTCAATATTGTGTCTCAGGAAATAGAGAGGCCCAAGGAGAGAGGGAGAAAGAGAGATGGGGGAATGGCCAGTTGGTGAAGCAGTCAGAACACACACATTTATCAATTAAGTTCATAGTCTTCTTTGGGCACAGTTTGTGGCACCCCAAAACAAGGACAACAGTAATATCAAAGGTCACTAATCACGGATCCCCATAATAGATATAATAATAACAAAAAGTTTGAGATATTGCAAGAATTACCAAAATGTGGCATAGACACACAGTGAGCACATCTTGTTGTAAAAATGCTACTGATGATCTTATTTGACACAGGCTGGTAAACAAACCTTCAATTTGTAAAAAACACACTATCTGCCATGCACAATAAAATGAAGTGCCATAAAACAAGGTATGCTTGTATATTTATTTTATTGTCAGATGGAAACCACCAGATGGCACTGTGTTCGGCTTATCCTGGTAATTTTCATTATGCATTAATGTGCTTGTGGTTGGACCCTGGGGAAAAGCAAGACAGCACTTCAGTGTATCTTATAGGAAGTAATTAAACATGCCAGTAAAGCTTGTTCTATTGCTGAATTTGTAACTACGATCCTTCCCTTACTTTCTGCTACCTACTGTGTAGAAATCCAACAACCACAACAGTCTGTGCTACTAACTGCTTAATCAGAGAAGGAAAGAACCACTCTGGGTAGGTGGGAGGAAGTGTCTTGTGGTTGTTGGATTCCTGCACTGTGGGCAGCTGATAGCACGAAATGACCTCAGTCACAAACACAGCAGTGATATGGGTGTCTTGCAGTTTATCTAAACAAGCCTAGTGTTTTAGGTTGTGTACTCTATAGACATTTCATTGATCCTGAAAAATATCTCTGTGAAATAAGCAAGTAGAGATGCTGCAATTATCTATCACAGAGAATTTTTTACCACACAATAATTTTATAAGAACTCAAGTATTGACAAAACATAAATTCAGAAATATATCTCTAATATTTAATTATCTAGATTATGGCTTGTTAATTATTTGGGATGTAAGGCCTCTAAGTGGAATTAAAAAATCTATGCAGCACTATTATGTGCAGAGAATTACACAGTATTTCAACACAGTACCTAAAGGCCTGACTAATGACTAATTAGCTTTGTAACCTTGGAATGGTCCTATAACCTCTTAGCCTAAATGACTTCATCATAAACTAGAGGATTGAACCAGATCTCCATCATATCTGCAGTGTAACAAGTGTTTGCTAGTATAAGGTTTGTAGTCAGAAAAAGTCTGAAGTTTGAATTCCTGCTCTGTCACTTAGCTGTGGGAATGTAAATAAGTTACTTAACTTTTTGAGCCATACATCTGAATTGAGGGTCATAATCTCTTTAACTTGTTTGAGAAAATTACATGTGATAATAAATGTAAAGTGTTTAGTATAGTGCCCAGTCCACATTAAGCATTCAATAACTATTAAGTATTATTACTAATAAATATGATTCTAACCTTGAGCATCTTCATCAGGCTCTACTTTTAGGGTTGAACATAGTCTAGGCTCTGTAGCTGATTCAAGATCTAACAACTCATGATGTGGTGCTATTAGTTTTTAACGAATTTAGTAAGTAATAGCTTTCTTTTTCTGCCCTCTCTATCTCTTCTGTTTTGAAGGAGTGGGTGGCAGTGAGCAGGTCTGGCCAGAAAGTTAAGGCAGATATTTGAAATTGCAGGAAGAGTGACTTAATCAAAGTCACAGATGATATGAATGTCAGAGCTTTATCTACTGTTCCAAAAGTTTTTGGCTTGCGATAATGTCCTTGGTCCAGGCTGCATCTTGCCAACCCAAGTGATATATTTCAAAGGTTGATTTAGATTTGGCTGTTCAAAGCATAGATCACTACTTCTATGTTCATAACATTTCTAGCCCAGTGCCAAGATTCTACCGTCCTTAAAAGTTATAGCCATAAACAAAGCAGTGGTACACTGCAAAATTAAAAAGAGGAAGGAATTTTCCACAAGGAAGTATTTTTTAATTATTTCACTAAATTTAAGTCAATCCAAGTTTATTTAATGGTATTTCCTGATGAGATCTGTGGTTTTGGCATTAGGAAAATGTTTCAAATGTGGTCCACCGTAGTCTAAATCATCTCTAAGAGTGTAATATTCAGCTTCTCTAATATTACCACTAAAATACCTAAGAAGATGCAGAGAAAACCAATAATAACAAACATAAAGTCTTACAGCCATTTCTCAAATTAAAAACTGAGAAGAATGTTTACTTCGTATCAGAGTAGGTGATAGAAATAAAAATCACAGGCAGCAAAAACCCAGTGTGGCAGATACATGTTC
The DNA here is from genome assembly GCA_963575035.1 of Avahi laniger. Taxonomy (NCBI): domain Eukaryota; kingdom Metazoa; phylum Chordata; class Mammalia; order Primates; family Indriidae; genus Avahi; species Avahi laniger. Next base: position 18,742 of record CAUYSK010042483.1, on the reverse strand, counting down.
CCAAGGCAGCCACTCCAATATACCCCATCCCATGTCCCATGTGATCTTACAATGTTCTGCTGACATTTCCTCATAAAAAGCTGAGGTCTATTTCCTGACCCCATAATATGATCCTCCTCAGTTTTGTGCTTTTAACAAATAGAGTACAGAGGAAGAGTCACTGTGTGACTTCCACGGCTAAGTAAGAAAAGTCGATACTACTTCCACCTGGCTCTCTGTCTCTCTGTGTACCTTACCCTTGGAACTCAGCCACCAGGTGTGAGAAAGCCCAGGACACCTAGGAGGGCCATGAATAGATTTCCTGGCTATAAACCCAGCCAAGTTCTAAACCAACAGCCATGATCAACCACTAGGTATGTAAATGAACAAGCCTTCTGAAGATTCCAGCCTTCAGACCTTGAGAGGCACAGCTAATGCTGAGTGGAGCAGATATGTGCTACCCTAATGGGCCTTACCCAAATTGCAGATTTGTAAGCAAAATAAATGCTATGGTTTTAACTCACAAAGTTTTAGGGTGGTTTGTTACACGCCAATAGATAACCAGAAGGCCCTGGTACACACTTTGTCACATAAATGGGAGGGATCCTGGTGTTTTTAAACTGGAATTGGAAATACTGTCTTCTTTTACTGCTTGTCCCACCATTCCGAGAAGCAGGTTCAACTACAAAGTTGGCCAGTTCATCCTCCATATGCACAGTTACTATCTGAAGTTTAGCAGAAGATTCCAACAAAAACAATTTAATACTATTCACTAATATTTACTGAGTGATTATGATTGAGTCAGCATGGTGTTAAGTATTTTGCCTGCAATTTCTCATTTAATACCCTCAACCACTATATAAAGTACATAAAAGAAATTTGGAAAAGTTAAGAAATGTATCCAAAATTTCTGAGCTAGAAGCCAAGGAGACTATTTAAAACCAGTATACTTAACCACGTGTAAATGTAGAGCCATTCTCACAAACTCTTGAATCAATGAGGAAATAAAAGCTTCACTGAGAGCCTTTGGAAAATAATGACAAAGAGAATGTGATAAAACAAAATAATGTGTCAAAATTTATGGGATGTGGCCACAGCTGTACTCAGAGAACCAGAGTAAAATGTACTCAGAGTAAAAATAATAGATTTAAATGCTTTCACTATAAGCAAACAAAAAATAAAAATAAATGAACCTTATGTTCAATTTAGTAATTTATGAAATCAATATAAGGAAACCAGGATGGATTATTGCACTGATTAAAGCATAGATCAAATAGAAAAGGTAGAAGTATAAATACAAAATAAATCCAAGAGCAGTGTCTTCATGAAAAAGTAAAAGTTGCAAAAAAATGAGTGTACTAGTCAGCGTAGGCTAATGTTGCAGAAAAATTTTAATAACTTAAATTTTCAGTCATTTAACTCAATAAAAGTTTATTGGTTATTTATGTCATAACCTAATGAAATGGTGTTGAGTCAGGAGAGCTGTGCTTCACAAGTCTGGCTCCTTTCATTTTATGATTCCGCCATCTTAAACACATAAACTCCAAGGATCCCCTGAAAGAGGAAGAGATTAAATGATTGTTCATGGGTGATTTTTATGTACTACACCTAGAAGCTGTATGTAACACTCCTGTCCATATTTCATTCAAAAGAATGCAGTCACATAGCCTTAATCTATATCAAGTTGGCTAAGAAAATTAGTCCATCCACATGTCCCAGAGGAAAAAGAAATGGGTTCAGGGGGCATATATCATTGTCTCTGCTACAATCCTCCTTTGTGGAGGAAATATTCATTTTCCTTTTCATCCCGCATGTGGAACGCACTCATCTACTCCCCAAGGAAAACGCAAGGTCCTAAGCATTCACTGCAATCAATTGAAATGATGGTGCAAAGTCCATTTTAACTTGCCTCACGTTGCTTCTCATGGTCTGATGACTAATGAACTAAAAAGAGAAATTGTCTGCCTCCCTCTAACACTGACTGCATAATGGCAGGACAGGAGCAGTGTAACTGCAATAGCCATTCTCATTCAAAAAAGGGGAAGAATGGAGTACATAAAGCAGCTATTGGTACACGAAGATTCTGAAATCACCTGGGACAGATATTACAAACCTGATTCTGTTCTTTGGAAAGAACATCATATATTTATTATTCTTTTGGTCCTTGGCCTTCTCAGTTGGGAGAGAAGGTTCTTCCATGCCAAAATCCTCCATAGCCACATTTAAAATAAATTTTGTAAATTATACCCTCCCTGGAGACACAAAAGCATTGAGAATCCACTTTCTACTAGATAAATAAAACAATAGTTGTTTTAGGGTTTAGTCAGAGAGTTTTAATTCTATCTTATTACTTTTTTTAAGCTTCTAAATTATTTGTCCAATTAGTATGGTGTACCTAAACTTACTCAAAGTTCTTTCACAGATATAGTTCCCAAATCTGATGTAGTTATTTGTTTTTTTGCCAATAGGCCTTTCCAACCTTAATGACAGCTTTCTTGAGGAATCAGGCTTAACTAGGAAGGATTTTTTAATATTATTATGAAAATATTCAAATTATTAGTATACATAATATTAAAATTATTATTATTATTACATTATTTAAAAATAGGTGGAAACAGTCAACTTTTCTAACTCTTCAAGGAACATTTTCTGAACTCACTCCATTCCCATTCATTTTGCTAAGTTGATCAATTCCTTCCTGAGGCCACTTTTATCTATGCCAACCCCAATTAATATTAGCCAACATGTGCTAACAGTTTTATTCTTTCAATTGACTTCCCCTAAGTCTGTCAGCTGAGCAGGCATATGGTCCAACTCCCAATATGGTAGGTTATAGTTTTACCACATGTGTTGTCAGTGCATTATACAAATTGCCGTATTTCCAGCCATCAATGTCTGTTTCCTTGAACTCTGCCACCCAAATGCTAAGCCACTGCCATGTATTTTAGATTTTTATTATAGCCACAGCCCATTTATGAATAAATTAGATTAGCTGCTTAAAAAATATATTCTGAATTTCAGAGATGTAACATACCATCTTCCAATGCAGACTGAGTATGCAGAAACAGGCTTTCTGCTGCATACTGTCATTCAGAAATGCAAAAATCCTTATTTCAGTTTCACTGTCTCCAACACATGTTTTCACAATCAGTATAGCATCATTCAGCTGAGCGGAGGGGAGACAGACACTCTAGAAATTGCACATCTTCCTCTTAATTGCCTCAAACTGAAAATTCCACATTACTTTTGCTTAAATTCCATGAGGTGGAACTGGTCTCACTGTCTCACCTAGATGTGAAGACTTGGGAAGTATAGTTTAGTTGTGGACCCAGATAGAGGAAATGGTTTTGGTAAGCTTCTGGCCAATATCTTCCAGTTGAATAGAGTATATACATCTATTGGAGTAATCTCTTATAGAGTTTACAGCCTAAAAAGGAAAGAAAAGGTAAGGCAAGGGAACTACTCTGAGCAAAATAGGATGGAAATTATTACCAGCAAAGAGATGTGGAACAGATATATAAGATTATGATCTGGATTATGGAAACAACTGGATTCAAGGCCTTGACACCTAGTAATAGATAATAAAATTGCTGCCTCTGGAAGAATGGAAAGCACTCAAGAAGAAAGCACTCAAGTTCCAGAAAACCGGATCACCCTAGTCAAAGCAGACCACAATAATGTTTCAACTTGAAGCATGTAAGTCTTTAAACTTCAAGTTGAGTCCCTTATTACCACTCTTCCATCCCATTCTTACGTCACTCTTAAAATCAAAATTGATTCCAACTTATGAAGAGCAGTTGAACCTATATGTGGGGATTAACTTGCTAAGTATGGATGAATGTAGAGACGGACAAAAGCCAAAGCACCATACATTTGAGCCTGCAAAAAAAAAAAAAAAATCAAGGACAACGTTAAAGGAAAGAGAAGTCCTGTGGACAATGGAACGGGACTAAAATTTCTCCAGTCCCTATTTTTGATAATTTATGGATGCTGAAGGCTAAGATGTGACTAAGGAACATGACGTCATTCTCAGAGAACAGCTTACACTGAGTGGCAAGGCAAAGACTAATGGAGGCCACATAGTTAACCCAATAGAGTCAGCCCACTTCATTTCCCTGTTAGATATTCTCCTACAAATATTTCATTTAAATCAGAATCCCTGAAGTTTTAACAAGAACAATCGAAGAGCATTAGACGGTATCACATTTTCTTCTTTTTTTTTATTTTAGCATATTATGGGGGTACAAATGTTTAGGTTATGTACATTGCCCTTGTCAGCATCACATTTTAAAGGGCACTAATGTTTATTTGGGGGAGGAGTAATATAATTTTAATGCTTTCAATACTCAGTTCAGCTCTCTGTGGAATGGATATTTTTCTCTCACCTGAATATCCAGGCTTTTGACCATTTACATTTGTTCTACTAATTAGAAAAGAACGTGCATCAAAAATAATAACTTGCAGTAAATGGGTCCATTTTATGAATGATATTACATTCTCATATGCTGTGACTTGTAATAATCATGTAATACATTCTGCATCAGTAAATAGTGATTTATTCTTTGAAGCTTTAATATGATTCATTTTGCCAGTAGTTTAAGTACCCATTAGTTAATTCTTTGCTTCTGCTGACCTCAGTGGATTTTTTGGGGAAAGCTTCATATAGCATTTATAGGTCACAAAAATGCCAACAATGTTCATTATGGTCATTTTCCAAACCACCTGACAGCAAAATGTTTTCCCTCAACTCATTTGTATGTATGTCCCTTAATTAATGCTTCACCTCATGCTAAATTATAGTGAAATTCTTGTCACTTTACATGCAGCATGACATTTACACAAATACCTGCTGAATTTATCATGAGCAATGCACACAGAATTTGTATCTTGTGGCTTGAAGGCAGACAAACCAGAAACCTGGACCCAAATACCTTCAGAATGAAAAGCATTAGGGAAATGAGAAAAGTGAGAATCTTTGTAAAACTTGAAAATGTGCCTTCTTCACCATCCTCAAAGGCGTCATGACTATGAATTGCTGTTAACAAATAGATCTTCTAAAACCAGTGTAAAAACTTTGTAGGGATATTTTTAGAAGGTGATTTTATGTGCAGGAAATATTCCTTATCTGAAAGACAGATGGAAAAAGTGTTCAAAAGACTCCTAAAGGCTCAAAAACGAAGAGGAGCATTGGTCCATTATGGAAAAAGTCCTGCCTGGAGATGAAGGGGATTGAAATGGTGCCATTTGACTTTTCAGGACGTAAACATGTCACTGGGAACATAACAGTATTCAGTGAACAGAAATCAAAAATTTTAGATCCAAACTAGTTTCTGGTTTGGGAACAATAAAGTGCTTTCTGTGGTAAGGTTGATTTACATGAGACGTAGCTAATGCTCCAATAGTCCCATTTTATTTAATGTCTTAAGCACAGCAGGAGGCACGGGGTGTAATGTTTAAGACCACACGTAGGCTCTGGAGCGAGGCCACCTGGGCTTGCATCTTGGCTCTTTCCCTAACTCACTGTGCCACTTTGGGCAAAGGCTCCTACCTCCCTGCTGCTCAAAGTTCCTCATTTAGGAGGACGGGGGAGGGCTTATAATAATCACCTCGTAGGTTTTTATGAAGATTAAATGAGTTAATACAGGTAAAGCAGTTTAGAATAGTGGCTGGCATATAATAACCATTCATTAAAAGTTAGCTATTACTATTATTCCTGACTTACAAGTGAGATAACATCAGAGATGTGAAGTGATTTGTGAGGTGGCACAGATGTTTAATAAGCACACTGTCCCCTGAATTCCTGATTCCATCTCCCTGTCAGGCCTCTCCCAAAACAAATTGAAATAAAGACAATCCAGGTTTCAGCAACACCGTTAATTTTTATTTCTTTTCATATTCAAATCATTACTGGCTGGTCCTGTCCTGGAAGTAAATTATAGTAATTTACCAAGCCACAATTTTTTCCCACCTTTCCTTTCCCTTCACTCTAAAATGTCTGAAAACCTTTTTTAATCATAATATATCAATTAGGACTTGGACAGGGCTCCAGATCCTATTTTCCTGGGACTTTGCGAAGTGTCCGCACTTACTTAGAGAGGGGCTAAACCTTTCAGGCTATGGCTGCATGAGCTACCTTTTGTGGTCCACTCTTAATCACCAGATGATGTGTTAGAGATTAAAACTCCAAGTTCCATAGCTTTGCAGTGCATGCAACAAAGCCAGGACAAGATATTAATAGACCATTCATCCTGAAAATATCTGACCCCAAAATGACCATAAAGATGCCATACAGCTAAAGAAGCACAGTATGAAATCATGCAAAAATGACTGAGATCTGGCTCCTGCTCTTGGCTCTACTTTCAATCAGCTTTCTGTCAAATAAAAAAGTGGGAATAAGCGGTAATTAGGTCTTTAAACGTTTGAGATTCTAATACTGTAGTGTTTCTAGTTTTTCTTAAGTTATGCATCTAATTTAAGACTATGTTGCTACTTGGTGATCTCACATATATTTCTCAAGTATTTTGTACATAATGATTTCCTCTAAGAAAGAAAAATATATACGGCTCTCTAAGCAGGAATCAAACTGAAAATAATCAAAAAAAACTATTTTGTAGACTATTCATTAGCCAACGTTTTCACACAAAAATCTCTAAAACATCTACCTAGATAAAAGAGAAAATTTAATTTTGCTGATAAAATTTGAGCAATTCATCAGTTAGCCTTGAAATGGATATGTTTCATACATGATGGAATATTGGCTCAATGATCTTAAAGATTTCTTCTGAAACAGGAGATCTTGCTACAATTCCTAGAAAAAAAAAAGCAAAGCAATTGTAAGGTGTTTTAAAATTCATTGTTTTTATAACACAGATGAAATATTTGCTGCTTGTCAAAATTATTAATATTAAGATGAAGTTATTAACTTTGTGATAGTTTAACAACTCTCCTTTTTACATTTTCAAAATGACAGCCTCCCTCTCTAAACTAGATTTCCCTTTTGTGGGCAGTGCTCATCGCGTCCCATAACAACTAAACAATTGTATTTAAAACAGCATATTCAGATGCTCCTAGAATGGTGTCTATTGCCAATTCTGTGAACATTCTTTGCTGCAATGGTACAGTATTTCTAGGATAAGTCCACTGAAATCACATTCAAAAGGAATTGAAAAATAAAAATGATAATAAAATTAATGAATTTTCATATGCATTTTGTCTTTATGCAACATATGTAGATATGTCCTGCTAGAGTTCATACATTGATGGAAAAAATGAGCAGAAGTACAGTAATATATGCCTTCTGATTCACTCCAGGGAGAAAAGAAAAATAGAAATTATGGAAAACAAAACAGGAAACACTAAATTCTTCATAAATATATGTTATTACAGATTACAGGAGAGACGATTAAGCCTGACAGAACTGGGGAACCAGACAGGATTAAAATGTTCCAAATAAGTAATATAGAAATTAGATTCCAAATATTTATAACCTGTATACTAACAAAAATTAAAGGTTTTCACTATTAAACCCCAAGATCTATTTGAGTGCTAATATTTTACAAACCTGGTATAGATTAGGAAGTTAAGCATCCTTTCTAGGAATTGCTCTAATAGCTTAACCAGGGAAACAAAATGGATTTGTCTATTTCTATATTTAATATATTCTTAAATATTTTTTAAAAAGGATTCAGAAGTGATTATGGGCTTAGTGAGAAACAGCAAATTGTTTAACAGCGCTTGTGATGGGTGAAGAAAGGGGTGCGTGGAGGAATATCAAGGTTTTTGCCATCCCTACCTTGTAGGTAGTAAGCACGGTATGGACATGATGAATGCTAAACAGTCCCTTCTCAGCATCTAGTGATTTTCTGAGTCAAACTTTAGAATTTCTCTGTCTCTCTCTACACACACACACACACACACACACACACACACACACATATATATCCTTTCAAAATGAATGATCATATTATTTTATAGTAACAAAGAAATACAACACTCATTTGGAATCTGTATTAATTTGCTAGGACTGCCATAACAAAATACCACAGACTGAGTGGCTTAAACAACAGAAATTTATTTTCTCACTGTTCTGGACTCCAGAAATCCAAGATCAGGGCACTGGCCGGTATGCTTTCTCCTGAGGCCTCTCTCCTGGTCTCGCAGATGGCCACCTTCTCCCTGTGTCCTCACATGGCCTTTTCTCCATGCATTCGCATCCCTGGTGTCTCTTCCTCTTCTTATAAGGACATCAATCAGATCGGATTAGGGCCCACCCATCTATGACCTCATTTATTTGTAATTACCTCTCTAAAGGACTTATCTCCAAATATAGTCACATTCAGAAATATACTGGGAGTTAGGATTTCAATACATCATATAAGGGGGACACAATTCAGCTCCTGCCAGAATCTATGCCTCTACTGTCACTGTTTTTCTCACTTAGCAGATGTCTTGTCGAAAATGTTGAGAAAACTGACTGTCCTTTGGTGATGGAATTTGCTGGAGAGAGGACCAATAACTTACTCAGAAGGTATAGTAACCATAGCAAGACTCATTCACTCAATATTCCTTTGTTTTATGGCTGGTATGTGGCAGGTCCATCTGCTTTAAGGAAACAGAGGACTTCAAATTTAATGCTCACTTGTAATAAATTCAGTCTATCCCTAGACCAAAATGTTTGAATTGGGGAGATGCCAAAAACGGGAGGGCTGGTTAGAATACTGATGGTAGCTAAAGAATTGGAAAACAAAGGGCAAATTCGAGAGCTGTGAGACGGTATCTATCTTTTTTGGACTTGCTGAGGGCTTGCAGATGCAGGAAAAGAAGAGAGTGAAGGAGGGTAGCCCCGGTAGGAGTCTAGAAAAACTAACTCAGCCGTACGGGGTGAATCAGATCTCAGTTCCTTTGCAGAGGATGCCTCAGTGTGGCAATAGAATGTTCGGCAATAGGAAATATTTATTTAAGAGTGAAAATAAAATTAAATCTGGACACACCCACTGGCTTTAAAATTATGTCTCATGAAGCCTTGTGTCTCCACAGAGAACAAAGGAGAGGACCAGGGGCACCACTCATTGCCAAGGCAGCTCCACTCTTACTCTATTAGTAGACATTTATTTGAAAATTGGATTTTTCCCACTTTCCTGCCCAAATTTTGAAAACGTTGTTTAAATTCTCCTTCCTCTAAGAATTTCTAAGATTTTGACTCTGAAAATGTATCTAAAGAGCTAGGGGGAGGGCCCAAGATGGTGAACTGGAAGCAGCCAGCACACACTACTCCCATGGAGAGGATTGAAATGGCGAGTAGACATTCACCTTCGGATGGATCATCTAGGAGGGAGCACTGAGATTGAACAGAGAAGGAGTGGGAGGCACTGAAAGCAAAGGAGGGGGAATTAGGACAACCCACTCGGGAAGATCAGAGGTAGTCAGGAGAGGCAGCCATGTGTGGAGAAGAGGGAGGACAGAGACCCACGGCTCTCCCTGCTCCCCATCTGGACTTTGTGGTTTGAGCTACAAGGGTTCTCCTACAGGGGTTAGTCCAGGCTCCTCTGGACTAACACGGGAAGCCACCTAGAGACTGCACAGTGCATTGCTCTGAAGAGGGGCGCAGTGGGATCCTGCAGGCTTCTGAGCCTTGAACACTGCAGCTGCCACCATTCTGAGAGCCCAGTCCTGGAGTGCTGCATCTTCCCAGGGACCAGCTCAGCCATTGCCACCTCCTCAACACTGCTGCCAGTCCAGAGAGGGTACAGGGAGGCTGGGCACTCTCACACACCCCAGGGACAAGTGCTGCCAAACCGTCACTGCTCTCGCTGTGCTGGTGGACCCAGGCAAGAACAAACCCCACAGCTGCCCACTCCTGTTGCCACTGTTGAGGGGACTCTGCCCCTGATGTTGCTGCTGATACTACCACTGTGGGGACCCAGACAGGAGAAAACCCCTGTAGCTACCAGCCCCTGCTGCCATCTCTGAGGGGGACACACCCTGCTGTTGCCACTACTGCTGCTGCTGCGGCAGCTGCTGCAGAGCCCAGGTACCAGCAAATCACCACAGCCACCCACCTCTGCTGCCACTGCCGAAAGGGACCCACCCTGTCCCTGCCCAAGCTTTCAGCAGTGGCCTGAGGACCAGCTCGCTCCCCCACACTAACATTCCCCAGCACTTGCTAAGACTGTGACAACCACAGGGCTGTGGGGAGATACATGCAGGAGAGCAACAGTGTTGTAGGCTCATAGTGCATCCACAACACAAGCTCCCAAAGTCTCTGGGGTACAGCAAAAGCAGTGCTAACAGGGAATTTCATGGCACTAAATGCCTATATCAAACACATAGAGAGTACAAATTAAAAACCTAATGTTAGTTTCAAGATATCTGACCAGAGATGGCAGCTGCCAGATCATCTCAGAAAAAGGAAGTTTTAGGTGAAAAAAGAAAAAAAAACATATATATAGGGTATAATTCTAAGGGAAAAGTGCCAGAACCTACCAGAGATTCCAAGGAAAGAAGTTGCAGAGCAAAACAAGGAGCAAGATATGGGCAGAGATCAACACCCAGAGGCTTGGAGCCCAATGAAAAGGGTAGGTGGGGTGGGGAGGGATGTTTCTCTCTTCTGGTGAGTGGCCAGTGGATCCTGGAGGATCTGGGTGACCCCAGAGCCTGGACATTGCAGGAAAGCTGCCTTCTGGAGAGAGGGACAGAGATGACCAGAGTGCTTGTCATCCTCCAGGCTCTTTTTCTCTCCTTCCCCTACCCCACCCACTGCGGCCAAGAGAGACTGTTGAGCTGGGGCTCTCAGAAGCAGCTGCTGCACCTGGTGGTGGGCTCTGCACACAGAGGCTTCCCCAGAGAGTGGGACTCAAACCCTTCCTCTGGAAGACCTGCAGAGGGCTAAGGGGTGCTCAGACTGTGAGCTCCCCGCTCACCAGTCCACCCTGGTGCTGCTTGCTTGGCTGCTCCAACAGAGCAAGGCATACCCTGAAGCAGAGGGACATCAAATCTGTTTGAGCACCCCATAGGCAGCTCAGGACCAGCATACTTCTCCCTGGCACAGTCAGGGTTTGATCTCTTTAGGGACTCGGAGGCAGGCCCTCTGGCAGATGCCATATCCTCAGTACTTTGTCGTGTTGCTCTGGGGCACAGAGGGGAGGTTTGTGAGCCAATCTTGAGAAGCGAGGGAGCCCACGTGGGCAGAACTGAGAGGAAAGTTCACAGTGGATCCCAGCTGCAGTGTGCTCATGCAGCACCCCTCTCCACACAGGAAGGCAGCCCTCTCTGCCCAGGGCAGGATCCTGGACAGCGAAGCTCCCAGTCTGCAGTGCCATTGCTGGAGAGCTCAGCTAGTTTGGGCTCCTGCCTGCTGGCAGACACCAGAAAGAGATGCATGGCAGTGGGCGGGGGAGAAAAGGGAAACACATTCCTGGCAGCCAGACTGTGAATCTCAGACTGCCCCTCTCCCATAAGCAGACTTTGTGGCTTGGTGGGGCCAGTTGAGCCCCTCCCTGGTGTCTGTTTCCAGAAGCCAGAGAGCTGACCTTTGACCCCTGCCCAGACAGCTCCCTTACTGGCTTCTGTGGAACCTAAGGCCTCACTCTCCTACCCACCTCTGCTGTGGTGAATAAGGACTCATCTAGAAGTTTCAGAGCCCTGCCCCTGCCTGGGGCATTTGAGCACTTCTCCTGAGGGCTTAGAGCTGGTCACAGAACCCAAAAACAACACTGCAGCTTGTTCCTTCCAGCAAGCACCATCTACTGGCAGGTAGGTCAATTTGTACAGCTGTTTACAACATTTACTGACTTAATCATGCAGGGTGTGGTTGATTCTTACTCACAAGCACCACCTATTGTCTCAGAGATTAAACTGGGCATCCCAGTATATTAATAATTCATACCATTAAGAAGACCACAGAGCTGGGAAAAGACAAAAGATTTCAAAGAATGTCCATTCTCCTTCATCAAGAAGAGAGAGAGAATAGCCCCACACGCAAAGCCCACCACTGCTGCAACCTACACATAATTGGTAACTGAGAAAACCACCACACCAAGGACACGTATAACCAAGGCATTCCTCTATAACCTAGACCCCCATCAAAGCACCCACAAGCAAAGCCAAAGGTTCTTACCCAACATATGCTACGGATCCAGAATCTTTCTCACAGATGACAAAGAATGCAATATTTTTGTTTTCTTAATTTCCATAAAAGCAATAAAATGTAATTCAAAAATGACAAAGATTCTTCATTTGGCCAAACTTTAGTCAGACTTCCAAATCTTCTAAGCCTATCTGTGCACTTCCTTTTAAATTCCAGTTTTAGCAAAAGAACCCTGATAAGTCAGTTTTACCAGAACCCCCATTCTTCCTCAATATCTGATCAGGTTCCTCATCCTCCACCATCCACCAGGTGATGTCTGGTCACCCTGGCCTGTTTCAGCAAGAATCCTGTTAGGCTGGTTTAATCAGAATACCCCTTACCGATGATATTTCCTCTTTAGTAATTTTTCATCCACTGATTTCCACCCTGACCCTTGGCTGTAAATTCCACTTGTTCATGTTGTATTTGAAGTTGAGCCCAATCTCTCTCCCCCACTGCAAAACCCCTTTGTAGTGGTGCCTATGCTTGTCTTGATAGTTACGAAGAAAGTCTTCCTTGTCATGCTTTAACAAGTATCATTGAATAATTTTTTTCTTTAACAAAACAAAACCCCCCCCAAAAAGGATTTTAAATGTTCTCTTCATGTGAACTAGCTCAAAAAGAAAAAGAAAGAAAGAAAGAAAGAAAGAAAGAAAGAAAGAAAGAAAGAAAGAAGAAATGAGAAACTGTCACTAAATTTTAAAATAAGATATACTTTAATAGGCACACACACACACACACACACACACACACACATTCACGCATTCTAAGCATTAGCAAATTGGATTACATTTCTGCCTGGTCCCTCAAGCCTAGACAGAAAACAAAACAAACAAACAAAAAAAAAAATGAAGAAAAAAAAAAAAACCAGGTCTGATAACATTTAAAAGAGAACCATGTGAAAAACTACTATCAGATACTACATGATTTCTACTTGGAAGTGGATGTCAGATTGCTTTAAAACTAACTCCTAAAAAGCACATGCTACTAAACTGACATTTCATTCTTAATTGAGCTTACAAGGAAACAGAACATTTTCAAAGTCTGATTTCCATTATATGCATTTATTTATCCTCTACATTTTTAACATGTCAAGATACAGTGAAGTTAATGAGGTCAACAAGATCAACGTCTGTGATCAAACTACTAACCAATTAGTGTTTAAACTAGAGAATGAATGTTTAAACTACATTTTTCATGCACTCCTGACTACCAGAAATTGTCAGCCTATGAGCATATTTCTTCTACTATTAGATTTTATGCCAGCTACTAAGTTATCTATGAAGATTCTACCATGTTTTGAAGTTTATATAATTAACCCTGAAGTAGTGAGTGATACTTAGCAGTATGGATCTTGAATTTATTTTTAATAAATTACAGGTTAGTGAGAGAGGAGAAAATTACATTCAACCTTCTTGAGTACTTTATTTCATTGATTAGGTTCTAGTCATAAATTGAGCCAGACTCTCCCATTGCATAAATCCATACATTTTTCTATAGCAACCAATGGCCCTGAAAATAATTCAACTGATCATTCATTTCAAATATAACTTTTGTAGTACAGTTATGCACTGCATAATGATGTTTCAGTCAATGACAGACTGCATATATGACAGTGATTCCATAAGATTATAATGAAGCTGAAAAATTCCTATTGCCTAGTGGTGTCGTAGCCATGATAACATCACACTGCAATGCATTACTCTTGTGTTTGCGGTGATGCTTATGTAAACAAACCTACTGCACTGCCAGTCATATAAAAGTATAGCATGTACAATTACATACAGTTCAGTATTGATAATGACAATAAACAACTATGTTACTGACCAATTTACGTATTTACTATACTTTGTCTATCTTTATTTTAAAATAAAAGTTAATTGTAAAAGTACTTCTACTAAAAAAAAAAAAGTTAATTGTAAAGTAGACTCAGGCAGCTCCTTCAGGGGATATTCCAGAAGAAGACATTGTTATCATAGGACATGACAGCTCCGTGTGTGTTATTACCCTTGAAGACCTTCCAGTAGGACAAGATGTGGAGGGAGAAGACAATGATATCAATGATATAGGCCTATGGCTGATGTATATGTTTGTCTTCATTCTTAACAAAAACGTTCAAAAAGTAAAAAATAAAATAAAAAAATTTGAAAACAGAAAAAAGTTTAGAGAATAAGGATATAAAGAAAGAAAATATTTTTGTACAGCTGTACGATGTGTTTGTGTTTTAAGCTAAGTGTTATTATAGAAGAGTCTAAAGTTTAAAAAAAAAACCTAAAAATTTTATAAAATAAAACAGTTACAGTAAGCTAAGTTTAATTTATTATCAAATAAAAAATATTTTCTATAGATGTAGTATGGCTTAAGTATACAGTGTTTATGCAGATACAGCAGTGTACAGTAATGCCATAGGCCTTCACATTTGCTCACCCCTTATTCACTGACTCACCCAGAACAATTTCCAGTCCTGCAAGCTCCCTCATGGTAAGTGTCCTATAAACAGGTGTATCATTTTTTATCTTTCATATCATATTTTTATTATAACTTTCTATGTTTAGATATGTCTCCGTACACAATATTAATATTTACTGTGTGTTACAGTTGCCTACAGAATTCAGTACAGTAATATGCTGTACAGGTTTGTGGCCTAGGAGCAATCGGCTACACCACTTAGCCTGGGAGTGTAGCAGGCTACACCGTCTTGAGTTTGTGTAACAACACTCTATAATGTTCACACAATGAAATTGCCTAACAACTCTTTCTCAGAACATATCCCCGTCATTAAGCAACACGTGCCTGTATTTTAATAATTTTAATATTTGAAAGTATTGCTAAAATCTTTCTCATGAATATCTTGTTCACTTTTTCCTGATCTCTCCCCTACTCACATTAACCTTCCTTCTGTCTGAACAGCCTTTCTAGGATAAAGAAGATTCAAAATTATAGCCTAAAGGATGGAGAAAAGTTGATACTATGTGTGACATTTGGGGACTGCAGGACCAATGTTTCTCAGCTTAAGTTAGAGGCTGCTCAGAATTTCTGTGTAGAAACAGTTGAGGGAAAGCAGCCCGGTGGACAAGGGGCAGTAGGAGAGGGACTGGAGGACTTGCATTAAGGCTGTATTTATGTAGCCATTAAATGTGTATTGGGACAGGCTTGGGGTTGATGCTTCAATTGATTCAACTGATAATTTCAGGACTCTCCCGCAGCCAATACCACTCTTATTGCCACCACTACTTCCCATCTTTGGGAATCACATGGCACTGAGAGCCTGTGGCAGAGATTGCCAAATGACAGAGTAAAGGCACGGTGAAGTTAGGTGTCTGTGTCAGCAATAAATGAGCAAAGCAGGACGGTGAATCAAGGAAATGGGACAATTATGGTTACAGCTGTGATGGGTGCTTCCACAGAAAAGTTCTATAACAAAAAGACCTAACCTGGGCTAGGGAGTTAGGGAAGGACTCTCTGTGGAAGTTAACACTTAAGCAGTTTGAATTCATCTGTATGTTCCTCACACTTTAACCAAATGCAAATGAGTTTATTTGTTTATTCAACAAAAATTTCTCAAACTCCTACTATGAGGCAGGCAGACCCTCTTTTTGAGTGCTAGGAATATAATAGTAAATAAAACTGACAAAAATCCCTGCCTCCATCATAATTTAAATTCGGAATGAAAGGACAAAAAATTTACCAGTGTGATGTGGAATTTGGTGCTCATTACTAAGGAAGCAAAATAAAGGGATGGGTTGGAATTCATTTTGTGTGTAATACTTTGCAGACAGTTGGAAGCAATAAACATGTTTTATTTAAACATGGATAGATTTCTTAAAACATAGTATTGAGTAAAAAGAGTAAGACATAAAATGAGCTTGAAAATATAATACCATCAAAGTAAATTAAAAATAACTCCCACATAAAACAACACTATCTCTATTACGAGGATTTAAATATACCCATCTCGAAAACATCAGGGTGGATTGCTGTGTCATAATTCGTTTTATGCTGTTATAATAGAAGACCTGATTCTGAATAATTTATAAAAAACAAAGATTTATTTCTTACAGTTTGGGAGTCTGCGAAGTCCAAGGTCAAGGAGCCTGCTTCTAGCAAGGGCCTTCTTGCTATGCCATCCCCTGATGGAAGGTGAAGGGCAAGAGAGTGTGATAGAGCATTAATCCATTCACGAGGGCAGAACCCTCATGAACTAACCACCTATTAAAGGTCCCACTTCTTGATATTGTTGCATTGGGGATTAAGTTTCCAGCACATGAACTTTGGGTGACACGTTCACACCATAGCACTGTGGGAAAGCAAATCAAAGACAAAGATGGAAGCAACAATAGAAACGTAGATTTTACAAAAATCGATAGTAATAATGTGCCAAGAATTTAGGAATATGATTGCCTCAATTCTTCAAATTCAAGATTTCAAGAACCAAAAGGAAAGCAAGCAAAAAAAAAAAAAAGACAACATATAAAAGCATCCTTTTCTATTTCACATGACATAGTCACTTTAGTTACTTTGTAATGAATGTACATTCAAATATTCGATAAAATGACCACGTAGTTTCATTTTTTTTTTCCTTTTGAAAAAGGTGAGACACTGGCCAAAATTAAATTCAAAACTACAGTTGTGTAGAGCAGGCCTTCCATGTTCCATGCAGATAGAATAAAGGAATTCAAAATGAGTTCACCTCTTGGGGGACGGGCATTAACTACTTCCACAATCATGGTGCATTTATTGTGGAGACACCTCTTTCAAAGCGATCTGCATAAACGATTGTCCTCTCATCTCTGAAAGTGTCTCAGTTACTCCCAGAAGAATGAAGACCTATTACCAAAACCATTCAAAAAATATAGGCTGATAGTCTTAATTACCTCCATAATTCATGAAAATTCTTCCAAATAAAGATAAGTCTTTCTTGGGATGATTGCTCAGAATCTGCTTACCTTTTTATTGTGAACAGGAATATATTAATAATTCAGAATACAGAGTTTTCTGGACTGTTAAGGAAAAACTAGGTATGCCACACACATTCAGCAAAGACATCTTAAAGTTGGGTCATTTTGACCATTTTTCTTAGCTACCACTGTTTTTACTGGGGTTCATAGACCCAACCACAGGGACCTGCACAACTTTGTCAAATTTGTACAACTCTTAATAAGAGATAAGAGAATCATTCTGCCCCTGATTGGTTGGAGGACTGGGATTTCTGTCACCTCCCTGTAAGTCAGACATAAGTATATATTACCTATTTAGCTAATTGCTCATACTATTCTACAGCACAAATTAATTAAAGATGCAAAAGATTAATGTTGAAAAAGGCTGATTCTGCCACCAAAAAAATCCATTTCCTCTCCTTTGATTTTATATTTAAAAGTCTTTAAATGGTATGAAATATTCTTACAAAATCTTCTCTTCCTTTTCCTATGGGATCCAAGCCTATGAGTTCTGAAATAAGGAAAGAGAAAGTAGCAGAAATGAAAACAAAAGATGCCAAGGAAACTCATTTTATGAGATATTCCATTTAGAAGCAGCTGACCAAAATTAACAGTTCCCAAATGTTTTGGTACCAGAGTTACTTCACATTCTTAAAATAATTATTGAAGACTCAAAAAGCTTTTGTTTATGTGGGGTATATCTGTCTGAAATTAAAACTGAAAAATTATAAAAACACTGGAATGCACAAGCATACATTCCATCAGCTGTCTGAGTGATGTCACCATACTTCATGTAGCCTCTAGAAAGTTCTACTCTATCCTAGTGTGAGAATGAGAGGAAAAAGACAAGTAATGTCCTAATATCATCAGAAAGAGTTTTGACCTTGAAAACCCCCTAAAAGGGTTTTAGGGACACCCCTAAGCAGTCCACAGTCCACATGTTAAGATCCACATTTCTGAATGAATGAATGCTAAGATATATTTTTGTGAGAATTATACAGCTTTGCATGTAGGAGCATGCTGACCCTCCTTTTCCCCCCACAGTGATTGGGTCAGGCCAGATAGAAGATGAAGGTGAAATCTGCCTGGGGCACCCTGTCAGTGATGGTATTTAGTCCTTCCATGCAGACCAGGAGCCCACTCCTAGGGCAGCCACCCACTCTGACCTCCTACCTTCCTCTTTTCCCCTTCACCTTTTAAACCTACCTTTCATTTTCCCTATTCCTTCCTAGATTTCCTCCTATCTAAATAAATACAATAAACTAATAGCCTTAAAATGCTCACAGATAGATGAAAATAACTTGTATGTACACTTTGAACTGAGAGCTCTTCAAATGATCTTAAGAAATAAACTTCTATTGATAAAAATTTCTGAGGCTAGAGATCGGTGAAAATTTCACCTTGCCGGAAATTTTGCTTGGCAACAAATAATGCCGATAGCAACTACCCACAGATGCAAGAACAACCCTGAGTTGAAAGATGCCTTTATACTTTTAAACATGTTCAAATTCAGCTCAGTTCTTGGCACATTGCAAGTCCTCATTAATGTCAAAGTGAATTCCACTGAATTTACCATCAGTATCTTATAAAAACAAAAACATCTGAAAGTGGATGGAATTCCCTCAAACCATTAATCTACTGTGTGTTCTATACATGAAAATGTACTTCCAGAGCAATTGCAAAATTAAGATAATTTCCAAAG
>CAUYSK010042482.1:0-13280 GCA_963575035.1 Avahi laniger | reverse complement strand
AGGTTGCAGTGATCTGTGATGACACCACTGCACTCTAGCCAACACGACAAAGTGAGACTCTGTCTCAAAAAAAAAAAGGGCAGGAGAAACAACCAAATAAATATCTACATTGAGCACCTATTATATGCCATGAGATATTTTTAAAAAGATGGGCGTGGTGGTTCACATTTGTAATCCTAGCACTCTGGGAGGCTGAGGCGGGCGGATTGTTTGAGCTCAGGAGTTCGAGACCAGCCAGAGCAAGAGCGAGACCCCGTCTCTACTAAAACTAGAAAGAAATTATCTGGACAACTAAAAATATATAGAAAAAATTAGCCGGGCGTGGTGGCCCATGCCTGTAGTCCCAGCTACTCAGGAGGCTGAGGCAGAAGGATTGCTTGAGCCCAGGAGTATGAGGTTGCTGTGAGCTAGGATGATGCCACAGCACTCTAGCCCAGGCAAGAGAGTGAGAATCTGTCTCAAAAAAAAAAAAAAAAAAAAAGAATATTCTTCGATACAACTAAAACCCAACAAGTGATAGTATCTTAAAGGTTAGTTGAAATGTGGAATCTCAAACTATACAAATGAGCTTTATGTAGTCTGATATTTTAAAATCCATTAGTCTACCTTGCACTTTGAATGGATCATTTGCTCATGTGTGATTTCACAACAATCAGGCATTCCCCATTTGGAAAATATCGGTTCACTGAGTTATGCAGCTCTCCCAAATGTTGACACATTGCCTTATACAATATAAAAAAACACATTTGTTAATATCACTACCAATCTCATCAGAAAAGTTTTTAAGTATCAAGAAACTGCTGAGCTCACAATAATAGATACAAGTTTCCCCAAAATGTCATTTCAATTGAAAGTTCAAATGTTATCATTGGCAACAACTATTGTCACAGTGTTTTCCTTGAAGCAATAAGCTCACTTTGTTCATTTTTGAGAAAATGTCTGCCAAATGCCCAAGTCTGAATAACCGTCGTTTGCCAACCTTACAAGTAAAAATGGTATTCCGAGGAAAAAAAACTCTGCTAGTCCAGCTCACAACTCAGACAATTGCACCAGTGATTTTCCTAAGGGTAGCCATCCTACTTTGGTATATAGCAGAAGTGCTTTATAGGTACTTCCCACTTCAACACACAGAATATTTTAAAGATAAGATAAAATTTTAAAAATAAAAATTTTTATTGCTTCAATATCGCATTCTTAAGTGCGATTTGCATTTTTTTTTAACTGCAAGTATATGACTCCTAGTATAGTTTGGAGTCATTGCCTTGATTTGTGCTAAAGACACCAGCTTTCTATGATCACTGCAAATGCCAACACAGGAAAAAGGCAAATAACATCTTAGTAACAGTACGAAAATAGTTTTGATCTCGAAGAGACCCTGAAAGAGTCTCAGGGACCCTCGGATCTTGGGACCACACTCTGTGAACTGCTATACTACTCCAGAGCTGGAGTGTATTTTTCTTTTCCATGTTTTTAAATTTTTTACAACAAATACATGTGTCCATAAGCAAAATATAACAATATGTTGGGTGTTTTAAAAGTTCTACATACATAGTAGCATTCTGTACTTATTCTTCTATAACTTGCTTTTTTCACTCAATTTTATATCTTTTAAAAAATTCCTTTTAATTGACAAATTGTATATTTTATCATATACAAAATGTTTTGAAATATGTGTACATTGTAAAATGGCTAAATTGAAATAATTAACATGTATTGTCTCATATAATTATTTTTTGTGGTGAGAACACTCAAAATCTACTCTTGGTGATTTGTAAGAATACAATATGTTGTTATTAACTATAGTCATCATTCAACTTTAAATTTTTGAGGGTTATCCAATTTGATACATATATATCTGGGTCATTCATTTTAACTGCTGTATAGTATTCCATTGTGTGGCTATATCTCTATTTGTCCATTTCCAAATTGATGAACATTTAGATTGTTTCTAATTTTTTCCCTTTTACAAACAATGCTTCAACAAATGTCCTTGTGCATGTCTCCTTGGACAATGGGCAAGAGCACATCAGTAGTGTCTATATTTAGATATGGACTTCCTGGGTCATTGAGTATACACAGCTTCAATTTCACCTTCTCAAATTGCTTTCCAAGGTGATGGTACCAATTAACAATCTATAGTTTACATTCTAGGGCACAGACTACTAGGTAATCACCAATCCAATTTCCTCTTCTTCCCAGGCACTCAGCTATACTACATTTCCCACCATTCCTTGAAATTCCACGTGGTCATGTGCTTGAATTTTAGGCAAAGAAATGTGAATGGAGGTAAAGTACACAACTTCCATGCCTTGCCCATAAAACCTTTCCATGAGCAGTCTTTTGTATTCTTTTCTGATACACCAGCTGGACATTGACAACCAGGGTGACCTTGGAAGTTACACACTGAAGATGGTAGGGCCATTGGTAGTCTGGAATTTCTGGGTGACACCCCACTGACCTGGACCCACAGTGGACTGTTATATGTGTGAGAAATAAACTTCTGTGTTTAGCAAATGAAATTTTGGGGTTTGTTATAGCAGTTAGCCTACCTTAACTGATACTGCTTCTCGCAAGTGGTGTATGAGAGTTATCCTTTCTCCACTACCTTGCCAACACTTAAGAATTATGCTTTCAAACTGTTGCCACCTGTCAGTCTGAATGTGATGTTTAAATTTGCTTTATTTTCTCCAATTACTAGTGAGGCTAAGCCATCTTTTCACCTATTAGCTTCTTCCTCTGCAAATTGCTTGTTTATATTATAGAATACAATAATAGAAATGTATTATATAAAATTACTATACTCATCTCTACAAAAAAATACAAAAATTAGCCAGATGTGGTGGTGCATGCCTGTAGTCCCAGCTACTTGAGAGGCTGAGGCAGGAGGATCACTTGAGTCCAGGAGTTTGAGGCTACAGTGAGCTGTGATGATGCCACTGCAATCCAGCCTGGGCAACAGAGCAAGACCTTGTCTCCAAAAATTTAATTAAATTACTATAAGTGATGAAAGGAATCAACTTAGAGTGAAGCAGTGAAGTCACTTAGATTTAAAATATTTTTTGGTTATTCTGGTGCTATGTTGCAAATCACTTCTCACTGCTATTAAGAGGAGAATATTTACAAACCCAGAAGCCATAACAATGGACGGTACCCACTATTCTAATCAAATTAAAGCAAGCTCTCAACTAGATTGAAACTTGAATCCAATCAGTTACATAAGTGGCTGATTCCCTAAGGGCTCTTTTAGGATTAAACTTCTGTATTAGCAGTATATTGCTGAATAACAAATAATCCCCAAACTTGGTAATTTAAAACCAATAAACCTCTGTTGGTCAGGAATTCAGAAGCAGCCTTAGCTGGGTGGGTTTGGCTCAGGGCCTCTCATGAGATTTCAGCCAAGATGTTGGCCGGACCTGCAGTCATCTGAGAGCTTGACTAGGGCAGAGGATCTGCTTCCAAGATGTGTGTCAAAAATCTTTTCTATTCTGCAGCTTATCTTTTAGCCTTGTTTACATAAACTTCCTGTCATATATAAGGGGGTTTATTTTTGTATACAGTTGAATTTATCAATCTGTTATTTTATGATTTATGACTTTTATTAGTTTGAGAAATCATTCCTTATCTCAAGATCATAAAAATATTCTATTTTGTTTTATATTACATTTTATAGCTTTGTTTTTCATATTTAGGTCTTTAATCCTTCTGGAATTTATTCTTGTGTATGGTTTAAAGGAGAGGGATAAATTTCTTTTTTTCCATATAGGTAGCCAATTGCCCTAGCATTTTTTATTGAATAATCTATCCTTTCTGTTTCTGGGGTCTTCATTCTTTTCCACTGGCCTATTTGTCTGTTGTTATGCCAGTATCACACAATTTGAATGACCATAGGTTTATGTGTTGAAATCCGGTAAAGCACCCCTTCCCTTTTTCTACTTAAAATATGTCTTGGTAATTAATTCTTGGCATCTTACTACAGCATGTGAATTTCAGGATCAATTTCCATGAAAAAGTTCTTTTTGGGTTTTGATTGGCAGCCCACTGAATTTATACATTAATTTGGGGAGAATATATCTTTGCAACATTCAATCTTCCCATTCCAAAACATGGTATGTCTCTCCTCTTATTTTAGTCTTCTTTTATGTTCCTCAATAGAGCTTTACAACTTTCTCCAGGCATGTCTAGTCCTTCTATTAGATTTATACAAGAATGCCTTATAGTTTTGGTTGCTACTATAAATGCATTTTTTTGTTTCTTTTTTAGAGACAGGGTCTCACTCTGTTGCCTAGGCTGGAGTGCAGTGGTGGGATCATAGCTCATGCAGCCTCGAAATCCTGGGCTCCAGCGATGTTCCCACCTCAGCCTTCAGAGTAGCTGGAACTACAGGCATGTGCCACCACACCTGGCTAATTTTTAAATTTTTTTTTTGTAGAGAAAAGGTCTTGCTATATTGACCAGGCTGGTCTCAAACTCTTGGCCTCAAGTGATCCTCCTGCCTCGGCCTCTGAAAGTGCTGAGATTATAGGCATGAGTCACTGCACCCAGCCTTATAATTTTGAAAGAAATTATAACGTTTATGAATTGTTTGTGGTTGATGTTAAGAGGCACCTTGATTATTGCATATGAATCTTATATATGGAAAATGTGCTTGAAAAATGGAAAACTCTAGTTCTGGTAGTTTGGGATTTTCTATGGTACTTACATCTGTAAATAATGATAATATCCTTGCCTCTTATTTCCTTTTCATGTCTGTTACATGGGTCACAATTTTGCAATGCTGAACAGAAGGAATAATAGTGGGGATCCTTGATGTTCCTGACTTTCAAGATATTGTTTCTGATCTTTCTCCAATACATTAGTTATGAGGTTTGTAGATTTTTTTTACATTACTCTTTATCAGGATAATAAAATTCCCTTGTATATCTAGTTTCCTAAGAGGTGCTTTTAAAATTATTAACAGATGCTGAATTTTATCAAATGCTTTTCTACCTCTATTTAGATGATCACATTGTTTTTCTTCTTTATTTATGTGGTAAATTACATTAATAGATTTAATAGTAAATTTCCTTGTATTTCTGGGATAAACCATACCTGATCAAGATTTTTTATATACATTGCTTGATTCATTTTCTTAATCTTTTACTTTGCATTTTTGTATCAATATTCATATGTGAATTTCCTCCTTAAGTCTTATTTCTCATCATGTTTTGTTTGACTATGGTATCACAGGATAGTGGCCATATAAGAGGAGTTGGGAGCTATTCCTCTTTACCTTTCATCTGAAACAGTTTATTTAAGATAAGGGTTATCTGGTAATCTTTTGCCCCTCTCCACTGTACTCACTGGGCCAAACCCCAAGCTCTGGTTAAATCTGCCTCTTTGCCTACTCTGAGGGTGCACCTGTGCAGCTGAAAGTGGCTGGAGAAAAACACACAGCCATGCTGACTGAACTCCCTTCAAATGAATGCCCCTTAGTGCTGTCCAACAATAATACTAGAAATCCTCTGCCTATCTATTACCTCATTCTCCTAAAGGACTGTTTCATACCTTCTCCTCTCTCCTCAAACCTCTATTAACTCCTCACTATCTCCACTACTCTTGGCTAATGACTGTGCCTCATGTTTTGTTGAGGAAGTGGAAACCATCAAAAGTGTCTTAGTCTGTTTGTGTTGCTATAAAGGAACACCTGGCACTGGGTAATTTATAAAGGAAAGAGGTTTATTTGGCTCACAGTTCTGCAGGCTGTACAAGAAGCATGGCACCAGCATCTGCTTCTGGTGAAGGCCTCAGGAAGCTTTCAATCATGGCAGAAGGCAAAGGGGAGCTGGTGCGTGCAGAGATCGCATGATGAGAGAGGAAGCCAGAGAGAGGGGGCGCAGGTGCCAGGCTCTTTTTTAACAATCAGTTATCAGGGCAACTCTTGAGGGAGCTAATAGGTGAGAATTCACTCAGTACTAACAAGACAGCACCAAGCCCTTCTGAAGGATCTGCTCTCATGGTCCAAACACCTCCCATTATTGGGGATCAAATTTCAACATGAGACTTGGCAAGGCCAAATATACCATATCTAAATCACAGCAGAAAGGGAACATGGTGCTGATGTGCCCTGCCTTCCCTCTTGTTTTGATGGATAAGCTACCTGTGCTCCTCTCTCAGGTCCCCCACCCACACGTATGTCACAATTCATCCCCCTCACTCACGCAAGGACTTTGCTCTAGTAATTTTCACTCTTGCATTATTAGTTTTTCCCTGTCTACTAGATCATCCCCACTAGATATATAATTTCTCACATTAAACAACAACAGAAAACCCCTCTCAACTCTACATCTCTACTTAACTACTGCTCTTATTTATAGCAGAACTTGTCAAAAGAATCGTTTAAACTCAGAATCTTCAATTTTTGTCCTTTCCTTCTCTCTTGAGTTCAGTTTGGCCAATTTTTGCCTCTGACACCCCACATAAAATGCTTGGCAAGGTTATCAATGATTTCCACATTGCTAAATCTAATGATCACTTCATCCTGATGCTACTTGACCTTGATCCATTATTAGCCCCCTTTTTTTTTCTTTTTTTCTTTTTTGGAAACAGAGTGTCACTTTGTTGCCCCAGCTAGAGTACAGTGGCATCATCATTAAGTCAAACCTCAAACTCCTGGGCTCAAGCGATCCTCCTGCCTCAGCCTCCCAAGTAGCCAGAACTACAAGAGTGCGACTACAGGAGCATGCCACCATGCCTGGATAATTTTTTCTATTTTTAGTAGACACAGGGGTCTCATTCTTGCTCAAGCTGGTCTCAAACTCCTGAGCTCAAGCAATCCTCCTGCCTCAGCCTCTCAGAATGCTAGGATTACAGGCGTGAGCCACCACACCTGGTCCCATTATTAGCCTTTTACCCATCTGATTACTCTTCCTTGAATCATTTTCCTGACTTGGCTTCTATCTTAGTCAGCTTGGGTTGCTTTAACAAAATACCATAGACTGGGTGGCTTAAACAACAAATATGTTTCTCACAGTTCTACAGGCTAGAAAGTCTGGTTTCAGGGTGCCGGCAGGGCCGGGTACTGGTGAGAACCCTCTTCCTGGCTTGCAGACAGTCACCTTCTTGCTTTGGGTTCACGTGGTGGTGGTGGAGAGAGATCATCTCTTTTGTGTCTCTTCTTATAAAGGTACTAATGCATTCATGATGATTCTACCCTCATTACCTAATTACCTCCAAACAGCCCTGCCTCCTAATGCCATCACACTGGAATTAGGGCTTCAACATATGAATTTTTGGGGACACAAACACTCAGTCCACAGCAGTTTCTAGGACACTACCCTCGGCTTGTTTTCCTCCTATTTCCCCAAATGCTTCTTCAGAGTCTCTCATTGTCGTTCCTCCCCCTTTTCATGTGAATCTCTCCTGGAGGTCTCCTCTTTGAACCTCCTCTCTTCTCTGTCTCTGCTCACTCCTGTGATCTCATCTAGTCTTGTGGCCTTTGAAACACCACACATATACCAATGACTCTCATATTTTTATCTCTAGCTCAGATCTCTCCCCTAACTTCTAGACTCACATATTCAATCACCTACTTACCATTTCTACTTGGATGCCTAATGAACACCTCAAACTTAAGAAAACTCTGCATCTTCTACCCCAAACTTGTTCCTCTACAATCTTCTCCATCTCAATAAATGGCAATTCTGTCCTACCTCCAGCCTCAAATCTTGCAGTCATTTTTTTCTTTTCTCACATACCTGATACCCAATCCACAAGCAAATCCTGTTGTCCGCCTTCAAAATTTACCCCAAATCTCACCATTCCACGCTATCACCACTTCAACCACCCTTGTTGGAGTAATCATGCTCCAACTACAAAAGCTTCCTAACTGGTCACTCAGCTTTGCCCTTTGGCCCGTTATGGTTACTATTCCACACAGTTGGTGGAGTGATTCTTTTCAAACATTATTCAGATGATGTCACTGCTCTGCTTAAAACCCTCTCAGGGCTTCCCTTCTCAGAGTAAAAGTCAAATTCCTTAGCTTTAAAAATGAATGAATAAATATGCCTCTAAATGTTCCTTGGTCCCAGTCTGTAAAATCATCTTGTACTAAGACTTTTTTTGACTCATTCCATTTCTTTAATGGCTATAGGTTTAATCACGATTTAATTCTTTCTTAACATTGGTAACATTCATCTAGAAAACTGTCCATTTATATTTTCAAATTTACTGTCAAATATTATTCATATTATTTTTCTATTTTACTCCTATTAGAGTAGTCCATCCTTATCCACGGCTTCACTTTCTGGGATTTCAATTACCCGCAGTCAACCACAATTGTGAAAATTGTGAAAATATTACACACAGTAAGATATTTTGAGAGAGAAAGAGAGAGACCACATTTACATAACTTTTATTACAGTACTATAATTGTCCTATTTTATTATTACTGTTGTTAATCTCTTACTGTTCTTACTGTGTGTAATTTATAAATTAAACTTTACCATAGATATATATAAGAAAAAAACATAGTATGTATAGGGTGGTACTATCTGTGGTTTCGGACATTCACTGGAGGTCTTGAAGCATATCCCCCACGAAGAAGGGTGGGGGGAGCACTGTATGGGTTATTTGTTCCTCCTCCCCCTGTTCCTCTCTCATCAACCCTGCCAGAAGTCTGCCTATTTACTAGTCTTCTCAAAAAATCAGCTTTTTGGCCGGGCGCGGTGGCTCACGCCTGTAATCCTAGCTCTCTGGGAGGCCGAGGCGGGCGGATTGTTTGAGCTCAGGAGTTTGAAACCAGCCTGAGCAAGAGCGAGACCCCGTTTCTACTAAAATTAGAAAGAAATTAATTGGACAACTAAAAATATATAGAAAAAACTCGCCGGGCATGGTGGCGCATGCCTGTAGTCCCAGCTACTCGGCAGGCTGAGGCAGAAGGATTGCTTGAGTCCAGGAGTTTGAGGTTGCTGTGAGCTAGGCTGACGCCACGGCACTCTAGCCCTGGCAACACAGTGAGACTCTGTCTCAAAAAAAAAAAAAAAAATCAGCTTTTGGTTTTGCCAATCTTTATTATCTGTTTTATAGTACATTAATTGCTACTCCTATCATTATTGCCTTTCTTCTATTTGCTTGGGTGCACTCTGTTGTCCTTTTCTCAATCATGAATTCATTAATTTTTAAATTTTTCTTCTTGTCTAATATATACATTTAAGGAGATAAATTTCACTTCAAATTCCATTTTAACTGTATTCCACAAATTTTTATTTGGAATGCTTTTGTTGTCATTCAGTTCTATCTCATAATTTCCATGATAATTTCTTTTTAGGTCCAAGACATATTTAGAAACAGGCTTGCTAAGTTTCCAAATATATCTGGGGGGTTTTAGCAGTTGTTTGTTATTGCTTTCTAATTTTCTTACATTTTGGCCAAAAAAAATGTGGTGTGCATAAAGTTGATTCTTCAGTATTTTTTGAGACTTCCTTTATACTTTGTCATCAATTTTTGAAAAATATACCTTCTGAGGTTGAAACAAATAAGTATTTTCTATTGGTTGAGTGTACAGTTCCATGTATGTATATTCAATCACATTTGTTTCTTATGGTGCTCAAATTTCCCAATTCCTAATTATTTCTCTGTTTGATCTATTAGTATCTGAGGGAGGGGGTTTAAAAACTTCCACTATGAGGAGGGAGGAGAGGAGGGGTATATGCATGCACAAAGAGTGCAATGTGCACCACCCAAATGATGGACATATTTGAAACTCGGACTTAGGGAGGGAGGTCTGGGGAAGGACAACATATGTAACAGAAACATCTGTACCCCCATAATATGCTAAAATAAATTTAAAAAATTAAAGAAAATAAAAGAAAATGTTGAGCTTTGGGAAATGAAATACAATTGACTATATTTTATTCATAACCATGGCAATACAGCAATCTCCAGGGTATTTGGAAAATTTGATATGATAGCAGTAATAATCCATAGCATTTCAGTCATCAAATGAACAGAATCTTACTGCATACTGATTGAGAAGTGATATGAAATAAAACTTTTTTTACATTTGAATTTCACAGTAATGGCATCTGAACACTAGCTTATTAAATTACATTGGAGTTTGTTTTCCTCTTCTTGTAAATGAGATTACATCTCTGGAAGTGACATTTTGCCCTTAATAGGCTCTTACTGGCTGTGTGACCTTGGACAACTTGTAGAATCACAGAATCTCAGGAATAAAAGGAATTTTAAAAGCTATTCACAGAATGAATAGATCCTTTCTTTCTTGAGCATCCCCACAGAGTAGTCATTCTGCTTCTGCTTAAATATTTTCAGTAGCAGAGAACTCAGTATGACCTAACGAACTCAAACTGGCTTCAGACGACTTGGAGTAGTAAAAATTTTCTCTTTGTTCACTCTGTTCTTTCTTTGCAGTTTCTTTACATTGAAAATGGTGATAACAATAGCTGCCTGTTTTATGGAATCATTTTAAGAGTAAAATACATACTGCATGTAGAAAACACAGTGTACACAGGGAAGCTGGGATCTACCTGTAAAATACTCTAATTGCATCCAGGGCTGCAAACTGCATTATTATTCACAAATATTTATTCTATTCTCTGGAGAACAATTACTCTTCATCACTCATCAATATTTGACTTGGCCATGTGACTTGCTTTGGGCTATAGATTAAGAATCAAAGTGACGTGTCACTTTGGGGAAGAAACTGTGAGAGCTAGCACATGATCCTATATACAACTGTCCCCTCTGTCTCGAAGACCAGCAATGCTTCAGGTAGAGTCTACTCCCACATACTGGGTTCAGGTGTGAAGGCAATATGAAGTAGAGCTCTAGCTGGTTTCAAAATGCACCTGTCATATAACTCACTGAGATTTTGGGGGTTGTAATATAACCTAGCTTATCTTCTTTGATACAGACTTTCTCCTTTTATATTCAAGGGCCTTCTTTTCAGATTATATTCTTGCTGACTTCTCATCACTGTGAGTGGAGACCTTTCTTCCTTATAGACCTAATATGAACTTGGCCTTCTACCCTGAAGCAAGCAGGAAAGTTTACTTTCCTGTTCTGGTTGCATAATATTACAACAAAATTATAGAGTCAAGTAGGTATTTATTGAATGAATTGATAAAATTTTCTCTAAATAGTGATCTTTTACGACACATTATTTCTGTGAAAATCCATTTGGACTTGTAGTTCTTTTTTTGTAACTAAAGAGGGACAAATAAGGCAAATCTTCAGGTTTGTGTGGGAACTACTGCAATGTGTGGTCCCACAGTCAGGAGAACACTCAGCACAGTAAGATTAAATAATTTTGTTATATATAAAGTAGAGACATTTGAAATTTGAGATTCTACTAAAATGATGAGATTTTAGAATTCACTACCATTTTTCAAATATGAGAGGGTTAAAAATAGCATGTCCTGTTGGAAAAAATGAAGCACAATAGATAATGATTTAAAAAGATACTATTACATGGACTTGATTAAGTATTTACTATGTGACTAACCTTTACATGCATTGTTTATTTCTATTTCAAAACAATCTCTAAAGTATATATTTTTATTAAACTCATTTAATGTATGAAATTTAGGCTCAGAGAAGTTATAAAATTTAAACAATGTTATACAACAGTTAAGTGGTACAGCCAAACTGTGTTGAAGGTTGTCTCAATTTGAACTTCAGAGCTCATAAGTCAAATGTTAGATTGATGTCTTTCTAATACACAGAATGTTAGTATGGGGAATAGCGTACTGAGCAAGTAAGAACTTGTGGAGTCTGGATTAATTTAGCGCTTCCCTTAGAGAATGAAAAATCAGTTGGATTATTCTAAGATTGTGTGAGTGTGCATGTATGTGTGTACAAAGTCACATTTTTGTATGCATTTTTATGTGTGTGTGCCTTGCTCTACGTTTTTGAATTAAAGAAACAGTGATTCTTTCTGGCATCTAAAACAGGTAGCTTCATTTCTAAGTGTTAGGTCCCATTAGAGTTCATACACAAAATAGAGCCATTACATACTTACATCAGCTGGCTTCCTGATTCTACATCTAAGGTAAGCCTCCCAGTCCAGGAGAACCCTCCCATGTGTACTTGGAAATTCCCTTTAGCATTTCCATTCAGCGAAGAAGTATACTAGGTAAATAAAGCCACTTATACCACAGTAAATGTAACACAAACCAGATACCTAGAAGAATCTTTTTTGTTTGTGTGTTTCCATTTGAACATGAAAAGAATTTAAAATCTTCAGGAAGACAAGAAAAGCTGAAGTTAAAAAACAGATAAACTGACCTTGGAGAACATATAATACAAGACTGACAAAAGAATTAAAAGAAAATCTAATTCCCACCTTCAGAGAAGATATGGCATTCCTAAAAAGGCATAACATACAAAGAAAAAGGAAAAAAAAAACACCAAAAAACATATAAGAGCTCTTACAAATTGAAAATATAATTGCTAATGTTTAAACATCTATTACACCAATTGAAATTTAAAGTTTAAGAAATTTTTCTGAACACTAAAACACAATGAGTTGAAAATTATGAGAAAAAGACAGAAATTCAAGAGCTCTATTCTGGAAGTACAAGATTTTCCCAATAAGAGATCCTGAAAGAACAAAGAAAA
This sequence comes from Avahi laniger, assembly GCA_963575035.1. Lineage (NCBI taxonomy): Eukaryota > Metazoa > Chordata > Mammalia > Primates > Indriidae > Avahi > Avahi laniger. The sequence continues at coordinate 665 of CAUYSK010042482.1, read as the reverse complement.
GGAAACAGAGGGCATAGTTAAATAAATAATGGGACACTTCCTAGATCTGACGAAGTGAATGCAATTTTATATTTAAAAAAGATTTTTCGGGGAGAAAAAATGGCGGAGTTCAGGTAGCCTCCCGGATCCCTGCTTCCAGAGAGGGAGACGTAGATCCCGGTCTGCTACACACAATCGGAGCGCTCTCCCACAAAAACAGCGAGGGGAATCCGTGCAGATTCAGCGGGGGACACAAAAATCAGGAAAAAGAATAACAGGAGATAGGAATACAAAACCTGGAAAGTGCGGACATACGACAATAGAGAGAGGAGCATGCGACGGCGGCACCAGCCTGGCCAGTAAGTGCACCGGGACAAGTCCCGCACGGGACAGTCTTGCTTCCCCACTGACTTACAAGCCCTCCGTGAGGCAGGGGCTCATGTGAAGTGGATGTAGAATTGGGTCTGGAAACGAGGGACTCAGTGGAGAGGAGACGCGAGCGGGAAGCATCTTGAACTTCCGGGAGCTCCGTGCCAGGAATATACCCCGGAGGCAGTTAGGTCTCAGGAAGCGGGTCTCTGGCACCCAGCGGGTCCTGAAAGGGGAGGTGATTACTGAGTAGAGGACTCTAACCTGGAGCCTACCGCTGGCAACTGGGAATGCTCAGGGTGGGCCAGTAGAAGCGA
>CAUYSK010042474.1:0-28766 GCA_963575035.1 Avahi laniger | reverse complement strand
GTGGCGTCACCTAGCTCACAAAAACCTCAAACTCCTGGGCTCAAGCGATCCTCCTTCCTCAGCCTCCCAAGTAGCTGGGACTACAGGCATGTGCCACCATGCCCGGCTAATTTTTTCTATATATTTTTAGTTGTCCAGTTAATTTCTTTCTAATTTTAGTAGAGACGGGGTCTCGTTCTTGCTCAGGCTGGTTTCGAACTCCTGAGCTCAAACAATCCGCCCACTTCGGCCTCCCAGAGAGCTAGGATTACAGGCGTGAGCCACCGTGCCCGGCCAAATTCTTACTTTTAAAAGCAAAAATAAATGCATACACGGGAATATGGAAAAGGAAATTCAGGATATTGATTCTTTGTCAGGGGAGAGAAATCAGCTTGGGGAGGGAACGCGGGGTGGAGCAGTTGCATTATCTGCCCTGGTGTCAACAGCTAGACAACAGCAGAGCCTGGCCTCTCCCCCAGCCTCCTGCCCCCGCGCCTGGGCTTTTAAGCTCTGTGTCTCTTTGCTCTGTGGTTCATCCTGAATTTAAACTATATCTCCATATTTGAAAGAAGAAGTTTTCTCAATGAACTGTTGTGCTCAATCCATTTAACTGAAGAAAGTCTTGGTTATTGATAAATACTTTTTAAATTTTATAATTTAACCTTAAAATATTTCTAGCATAGCATATCAATACTAGCAAATATCATAGTATAATTGTGTGACTACCTGTACTATATTTGTAAGCCTATATTTGATGTATACTACATTGATAAAGATATAATTCTTCATCATTTAAGGTTAAAGAGTCGGTACGATTAGGCTTAATTTTTGAGAAATAAGCTTTCTATTCTTTTAAAAATTCAGTTTTCTACCAAAAATTCTAATTTAATGAGATTTTCTACTCAAAAAAAATTCTAGTTTAATGAGGTTTTGTGAATTTTGTTAAAAATCTCTTTATTCTAGGGGGAAGGAAGGGGACCATAATTTTTGAGTTTGAGGCCATGGTATGGTTGTTTGGCTCCCAGAAGTTTCTGAAATAGGAACCAACATGTACATGGTGCTTCACTAATTTGAAAGTTCTGTCACATACATTCTTGACCTTTGTCTTAGCTCGGGCCGTCCCGTAGAAAGAGTGGCTCATGAACAGCAGACATGTATTTCTCACAGTTCTGGAGGCTGGAAAGTCCGAGATCGGGAGCCAGCATGGTTAGGTCAGGAAGGGCCCTCCTCTAGGCTGTGGACCACTGACTTCTCACTGTATCCTCCTGTGGCAGAAATAGAGCTAGTGAGATCTCTAGCCTCTTCTCATCAGGGAACTAATCCCATTCATGAGGGTCCCACCCTCATGACTTAATCACTTCCCAAAAGTCCCACCTAAAAACACCAGCACAAGATTACATTGGGATTAGGGTTTCAGCATATGGATTTTGGGGGGATCCAAACATTCAGTCCATTGTACCCTTGAATCCAAGGACTCTGTGGGGTAGGTAGGTACATATTGTTACATGCATCAATTCGCAATTGAGGCTAAAGTGCAGTGACTAAGTGATTTGCTCTAATACCCAGTGACCCTGGGGGGACTGCAGCCAGGATTCCAATGTAAAGTCCGTGGCGTGATTATTTGTGCTGGGTCTACTTGGACCTGTTTTTGTGCACAGAACCCTTGCTCACCGATTTGGCCCCCTCTTCTCCATGGGAGCGGCTCTTCTCTGCACACCCTCTTCTGTCCAGAGCAGCAGCAGCTCTTGGCAGGGGTGATTGCTTCCCCTTGGAATACTCTCTGGCTTCTGGGAGCTTTCTCAGTCACTTTTCCATCTCTACACTTTCAAATATTGGACATTTGAGGGCTTTGTCTTTGAAGTTCTCCTATATCTACATGCATTTGTTATTTTCTGAGTTCAAGATAGCATAAATAAATAATCAACAGAGAAGTGAACTCTAGGAAAGATCTTCTTGGCTTTTGGTCTGTGTACCTCATTACTACCATTATGTTGAGAGCTAAATTTTTTTCAGAGAATGATTAATGGCTGTTTTTTATTGTGCTCGGGACGATATTAATACAGACGTGTCAGTAGAAGAGCTAGGCTTATACGGCAAAGGCTTCAGAAAACCATTTCCCCTCCCCCAACTGATCTCATCTTCAAGTTATGAGGTAGATTAGGAGCCAGAAGGATAATAGGCCATGTTCAAAATGCTGGGAATTCAGCAGTTTTACCTGCAAGCTAAGGAGATGGGAGAAAGGCAAGTATTAAATGAGGCCTTTTCTAAATCCTTGGGATGCTGTGTTAATCTCCAAGACAAGTAGCAGATAAGGAGCCTGAAATGCATTTAACACTATTCTGGATGCTGAGGATACATAGCCAATAAAGCAGATCAAAAGACAAATGATAAAGTAGTGAAATAAATTGAGAGTATATCAGTTGATGATGTATGCTAAGAAAAAGAAGTAATTTGTGGGATAGAGAGTGATGGCGTGAAAATGCTATTTTTTAATATAATGCTCAGGGATGATGATATGTGAGAAAAGACTTGAATGAAAAGAGGTCAGCTAGGTTTTAAATATCTTTTTTTTTTTGAGACAAAGTCTCACTCTGTTGCCCCGGCTAGAGTGAGTGCCGTGGCGTCAGCCTAGCTCACAGCAACCTCAAACTCCTGGGCTCAAGGGATCCTCCTGCCTCAGCCTCCCGAGTAGCTGTGACTGTAGGCATGTGCCACCATGCCCGGCTGATTTTTTCTATATATTTTTAGTGGTCCAATTAATTTCTTTCCAATTTTAGTAGAGACAGGATCTTGCTCTTGCTCAGGCTGGTTTGGAACTCCTGAGCTCAAACAATCCATCCGCCCAGAGTGCTAGAATTACAGGCGTGAGCCACTGCGCCCAGCCAGGTTTTAAGTATCTATCTGACATCCTTCTGGACATCCCAGTAGGCGGTTTGACATGCACGCTGGTTGGCAGGGAGGGATCTGAGCTGGAGATCCGGTTAGGAGTTGTCACACATAGCAGGTATTGAAAGCCCTGGGGCGAGATGAGGTCACTTCTCAGTGTTCAGAGGCTGAGAAAACCACAAAGCCCCCAAAAGGAATGTGGGACGTCTGAAAGCAATGCCCCAAAGCTGACTGTGATGGTGCGGCTAAGCGGGGAGGTGGGTGATGCAAGTCGGGTGTCAAGGAATGCAAAAGAAAAAAGCCTTTCAAGAAACAGGCCTTGGTTACTATGTCTTTTGCTGCTGTGAAGTCAAGTCAAGTAGGAACCGTGAAGCAGCCATCATGGTAGACAGTCTTCAGAGACGACCCCTGTCAACCCCTTCCTCCCCACAGGCACATGCATAGGGACGGCAGCCGACATTGGAGACACAGGGAAAAGGAGGAGTTTTTTTCTGTTTTGTTTTTTAAAGATAGGAAATTCTACAGCATGTTTGAAACAAAAGAGAAGGGGAAATATGCACTAGAAGTTGTAAATGGAATTCAGAAGTGAAAAAGCACAAGGCTGTTGACAGGGTATTTCACTGATAGCAACAGAACAGGGTGATAATATGGGGGCAGAAACAAGCGAATTGTTCTTTGGGAGATGGAAGATAAAGCTCCTCCCATCTGATGGTTCCTCAAGGAGGCAATGTTAACACCTGTTGGGGCTGGAGGTTGTTATTTTTATGAGAGGATTGAGCCAAGAAGAACAAATACAAGGCAGGAAAAAACCCTTTACCTTCCTTCCCATTTTGTTTTCATTATATGAGCTGCCCAGACTCATAAAATGCTAGCGACCATTTTTTTTTTTTCCAGACAACAGTCTTGCTCTGTTGCCCCAGCTAGAGTGCCCTGGCATCATCATAGCTCACTGCAGCCTCAAACTCCTGGGTTCAAGTGATCCTCCTGCCTCAGCTTCCTGAGTAGCTGGGACTACCTGCACGTGCCACCATGACCGGCTAATTTTTTCCTATTTTTAGTAGAGATTGGGTCTCCCTCTTGCTCAGGTTGGTCTCGAACTCCTGAGCTCAAGCGATGCTCCCGACTCGGCCTCCCAGAGTGCTAAGAGAACAGGCGTGAGCCACCGCGCCTGGCTGAAAATGTTTTCCTATGCTTATTTGTCATTGATACAGTTTGGAAATTTGTCCCCTCCAGGTCTTCATGTTGAAATTTGGTCTCCGATGTTGGAGGTGGGGCGTGGCGGGAGATGCGATTGTTAAAAAGAGCCTGGCACCACCTCCTCCCTCTGCGGCTCCCTCCCTCACCGTGTGATGCTCAGGCTCCCCTTTGCCTTCCGCCTTGACTGGAAGCTTCCCGAAGCGCTGCCCAGAAGCAGATGATGGCGCCGTGCTTCCTGTACAGCCTGCAGAACCACGAGCCAAGTAAACCTCTTTTCTTTATAAATTATCCAGCCTTGGATATTCTTTTATAGCAATGCAAAATGGATTAATACAGTCATCCATATATCTTATTTGGAGAAGTATCTTTTCAGATATTTTGCTCATTTTTTAAGGGTGATTGTTTCTTATTATTGAGCTTCAAGAGTTCCTTATATATGTGAGTTACAACTCCTTTATTAGAGATGGGATATACAAATACATTTTCCTCCAATTCTGTGGCTTGTCTTTTCATTCTCTTAACATTGTATTTTACAGAGCAAAAGTTTTTGGTTTTTTAGAAATTCAACCTATCAGTTTTTCTTTTACGGGTCATGCTTTCAGTTTTACATCTAAAAATTTACCATTAAACTCAAGGTCACACAGATTTTCTGCTACATTTTTTTCTAGAAGTTTTAAGGTTTTAGATTTAGGATTAAGTCAATGATCTATTTAGAGTTAATTTTTGTATAAAGTATGAGTTTTTTTGCACATGGATGCCCAATTGTTCCAGCAACATTTGTTGAGAAGATAAAACTTTCTTCATTGAATTGCCTTTGTACCTTTGACAAAAACAATTGACTGTATTTGTATGCATCTATTTCTGGGATCTTTATTCTATTTTGTTTTTATATGTATCTCCTTTTTCAGCGTATGTATCATATGCTGTGAACTGTAGATAACTGTAGCTTTATAATAAATTTTGAAATCAGGTAGAGTGATTCCTCCAACTTTGTTTTTTTTTGGAATTGTTTTGGCTTTTCTAGTTCCTTTGCCTTTCCATATGAATTTTACAATTAGTTTGCCTGTATCTACAAAAAATCCTACTGGAATTTTGATGTGGATTGCACTGCATCTATACGTCAATTGGAAAGAAGGGATACCTTAACAATTTTGAGTCTTCCAATCTATGAACATAGCATATCTCTTTACTTAAATCTTCTTTAAGTCTTTCATTAGTGTTTTTTACTTTTCAGCACGCAGACCCTATATATATTTTGTTAGATTTTTGGTGCTATTGTTTTTTAAAATTTCAAATTCCAATTGTTCATTGCTGTATATTGGAAGGCAATTGACTTTTATATATTGTCCATGTATTCTGTGACCTTGTTAAATTTATTTTTTAGTTCTGAGAGATGTTTTGCGGATTCTTTGGGATTTTCTTCATTGACAATCATGTTATCTGGGAATAGGAGAAGTTTTATTTTTTCCTTTTCTATTTATATGACTTTTTTTTCTTACCTTATTGAAAAGGCCAGGACTTCCAGTATAATATCAAACAAAAGTGGTGAGAGAAAATATTCTATCCTTGTTCCCATCTTATGGTGAATGCATTCAGTCTTTCACCATTGAGGTTAGTTGTAGGTTTTATTAGATATGTAGATGCCCTTTATAAAGTTAATGAAATTCCTTTCTATTCTTAGTTTGCTAAGAGTTTTTTTTTTAATCATGAATGGATGTTAAATTTTGTCAAATGCTGTTTTGGAATCTATTGAGGTGATCATAAGTTACATTAATTGATTTTAAAATGTTGAACTAGCCTTGCATTCTTGGGATGAGTCTTACTTGATTGGGATGTATAATCCTTATTATATATTGCTGGACCCAATTTGCTAATGTTTTACTGAAGAAATTTACATCTATGTTCGCAAAGGATATTAGTTTGTGATTTTATTTTTTTCAATGTCTTTTGTTTTTATATTAGATTAATTATGGCCTCATATTAATAAAATGACTTGAAGAGTATTTCCTATTCTTCTATTTCCTGGAGGAGAGTGTGTAAATTTGGTCTTATTTTTTCCCTAAACATTGGTAGAATTCATCAGGGAAACCTAGGCCTGGTGTTTTCTGTGTGGGAGGTTTTCAGTTACAAATTCAATTTCTTTAGTAAATATAATACTATTCAGTTTCCCTATTTATTCTTCACTGAGTTTTGGTAGTTTATGTCTTTCAGAAAATTGACCTATTTCATCTAAGTTGTTGAATTTATGGGAGGTATATGGCTATCTATTGTATTCTCCTATTATCCTTCTGATGTCAATAAGGCCATAAGTGAAGTTCCCCCATTTTTATTCCTGGTATTGTTATTTATGCTCTCTCCTCTTTTTTCTTGGTCAGACTCACTAGAGGTTTAACAACTTTATTGACTTTTTCAAAGAAGCAGTTTTTGGTTTCATTGGTTTTCTCTATTGTTTTTCTGTTTTCAATTTCATTGATTTCTGTTCTCATTACTATTATTTTATTCCTCTACTTGTTTCAGGTTTAATTCACTATTTTTTTTCTAATTTCCTAGGGTGAAAACTTAGGATACTGATTTTAGATCTTTGTTCTTTCTTAATATAAACATTTAATGCTGTAAATTTTCTCTGAGCACTATTTTAGCTGCATCACACAGATTTCATTTTTATTTTCATTTAGTTCAAAATACTTTCGAATTTTGCTTGAGATGTCCTCTTAGATCCATGTGTTCTATGTGTTTAATTTCCAAATATTTGGGGGTTCCCCAATTTAATTCTGTTGGTCTGCGAATATACTTTATATGATTTCTATATTTTAAAATTTATTAGGATTTATTTTATGGCCTAGTGTATGGTCCATCTTGGTGAATGTTCCATTGAAGAATATGTATTCTGTTGTTGTTGGGTGGAATTTTTGCTAAATGTCAATTAGGTCAGGATGGTTGATAGGTTGTTCAGGTCACCTATACTCTTAGAGATTTTATGTCCATTTGTTTTATAAATTGCTAAGAGAAAAGTCTTGATTTCTCCAACTATAATTATAGATTTCTCTATTTCTCCTTTCAAATCTATCAGGTTTGCCTCTTTTATTTTAAAGCTCTGTTGTTAGGTACATACACATTTAGGATTGTTTCTCTTCTTGGAAAATTTTCTTGGAAAATTGATAGCTTTATCATTAGTTGATTTTCCATTTATCTTTGATAATATTACTTGCGATGCAATCTACTTTGCCTGAAATCAGTATAGCTACTCCAGTTTTCTTTTGGTTAGTGTTTGCTGATATGTATTTCTCCATATTTTTACTTCTAACCTATCTATATCTTAATTTTGAAGTAGGTTTCCTGTAGATAACATATAGCTGGGTCTTATTTTTGCTCAATATCTTTAAGTTTATTTGTATAGATTAGTTACATTTAAAGTAATTATTAATAAGGTAGGGATAAAATTTACCATTTTCCATCTTGCTATCTTTTTTTTATTTGTTCTATTTATTCCCTGTTTTTCCCCTTTTAATGCCTTCTCTGGGTTTACTAGAATATCTTTCATTATTTCATTTTAACTTTTTAAGCATTATTTCATTTAACTTTTTTATTGTTGTTATTTATACTTCTTAAAATTTTTAAAAATTGTGGCCCCAGGACCCACATATAATTTTTAAATAATCATTTACATTTTAAAATAACCTAGGTCTGCCCTCAATAGTATACCATTTCACATGTTGCATAAGGAACTCAGAACAGCATAGTCTTATTTCCTTTTTACCATTCTTTGTGCTATTATTGTCATATATTTTACTTTTACATAAGCTGTCAATAGAGACTATTGTTACTATTTTCTTTAAACATTCAATTATCTTTTAGAGCAACTAAGCTAAGAAAAGATAAATTTTATTTTAACTCTGTATTTTTCCATTTAGAGTGCTCTTCATTTCTTTGTGTAGATTCAAATTTCTGACCTATAGTATATTCCCCGAGTGAAGAACTTCTTTTAGCTTGTGTTGTAGAGTTGGACTTCTGCCACCTCCCTCTGTTTGTAGCCACAGGGGCTTCCAGCTCTCATTCTGCCCCCTCATTGGGCCTTCAGCAACTCATTAAAAATTTCTAGCTGAATCTTCTTATTGGCTTACATGGTTTCTGATGACATCTGCCCCAAGTAAGCAAAAGTTTGGGTCCTATTTCTCCCTGCAGACATCTGTCTCTGAAGATTTCTTCTTGTGACTTCAATTCTCTAACGGGTTCAAGAAAAGTCATTTGTCGGCCGGGCGCAGTGGCTCACGCCTGTAATCCTAGCACTCTGGGAGGCCGAGGCCGGTGGATTGTTTGAGCTCAGGTGTTCGAGACCAGCCTGAGCAAGAGTGAGACCCCGTCTCTACTAAAAATAGAAAAAAATTAATCAGACAACTAAAAATATATAGAAAAAATTAGCCGGGCATGGTGGCGCATGTCTGTAGTCCCAGCTACTTGGGAGGCTGAGGCAGGAGGATCACTTGAGCCCAGGAGTGTGAGGTTGCTGTGAGCTAGGCTGACGCCACGGCACTCACTCTAGCCTGGGCAACACAGTGAGACTCTGTCTCAAAAAAAAAAAAAAGAAAAGTCATTTGTCTGCCATTGTCCACCATTTTTCTTGTCATAAGAGTAGGGTGACACTCTTTCTAGCTCTCTACACCTCCATGCTGACTCTGGAAATCCAATGAATCTATTTTTTAATTTCTACATTTCATATTTGTTTCCCCCAAATATACTTGATCTTTAAAAGTACTGTCCTGCCTTTCATTATTGTTTATAGCATTCTTTTATCTGTATAAGAAGTTTAAACATATCATTTTAGATATGTTTCAGATTTTTCTATTTCCTCTCATTCTTGAGCGCTAATTCTACCTATGTTGATTCTTGCCCACCTCTGTTTCATAGTGGTTCCTCATGTAGTTTTGATGGTTTTTGCAGGTGTAGTTTTGATTATGTCACTTTGAATTTTGATTTATTGTCAGCAAGGGCTATCCTTTCTATGGGCAATCTGTGTGCTCTGGGTTGTGCAAGTGTTCCTGTAGGGCAGTTTTATGTTTGCTTCTGCCAGGGCTTCAGGAGTCAACTGTCCTGGACCAACCTTCATGTTTAATTCTTGGGTAGTTGGTTACTGCTACCTGTAGGTGGTATAACTCACATCTGCAAATGGTATAGAATGAGGTTTTGATTTCTTACAAATAATTTTTTTTAAATAAAAAGCATCTGTAGACTGGAAGTTTTCCTGCTGCTTCCTAGGACAAGTGCAGAGAATTTTCTTGTCTGCTTTTCAGTCTGGCTAGGCCTTTAACACATTCAGGCATTAAGCAGTAACTTGGTCCCAGCTCCCCTCACCCTCTTCCTCATCTCCTGTCCTCCCACGGACATTAACATCCCAGTTTTCAGGCCAAGTCTGAAATCCCAGGGGATCTCCATGGCAACAGCTCCTGTACACTGTTATAAGTCTTATCTTCAGTTCTGGAGACTAGAGATTGCCATCACTCAAAAACTTCGTTAACAAAAAGTGACTACAGTTTTATTAGTTTGTTTCTGGATGGTCTGCCCCCATGCTCTGATCCATTCCTCTGATGTCAGCTCAGCCTGCTCTGGGAGTGGACTGAATGCAACATTCAGGTGACTAGAATTCTGGTGGCAGCCAAAATGCAGAGTGTTTCCCTCAGTTTCTTTAAGAAAGAGAGAGCCAGGTGAAAGCCCATTGAAAACCTCACCCTCCCTAGTTGCTTGAATTAAAAATACAGAATTGCGTGATATTTTATTTCTCTTCTTTCCCACTTTAGGGTTTGTAAATACAATAGTTATGGCTCATTTTTGTTGTCCACATGACAATGAAGGCAAGGCATTTTGCTGCACATACAGGGAGAGTTGATACTGCAGCCTTAGTTTGTTTGAATGTGACATTTAAGTACTACCCATGCTTACCTGAAGTCAAGTAGGTTGCTCCTCATATTAGGAGGAAATGAAAAATGTCACTTTCCCAAGATCACCAAATATCATCCTGAGTTGAGGATCTCGAACTCCTACACTTTGTCTGGGTTTCATAAAGAAATGACTTTCCAGTCCTCAGTGACATCCACATTATGGAAGTGGCCAATGGAAGATGAAATGGGGAAGACAGACTTAAGAAGTTCTTCAGTCATTAATCCTTATGTTATCTAAGTGAAATGAACAAAGCTTAAATGAAAACATCCTCCTTGGTAAGGGATTGAATTTTTTGACATTTCACTAATTATTAACATACTGATTTTTTTTTAATTTTAACTACTTTCTTCTGGTAAAGAGTAGACTCAACTGGAGAACGCAGCCTGTCTTTAATCTGTAAGACTGTGACTTATTAGAAATCCATACTGTGTTTCTCTGGTCCTCAAAGCAGTCTCACCAGAAATAAGCTTGGAGATCTGTCACAGCCAGCAGTGTGAGAAGCAGAAAGGCTTTGCATGAAGACACTCTGTTTTATCAGCCAGGTTTTTTCTGATCTGTAAAATTAAGGTGCTCTGTTAAATTAGCTCTAAGGTTGTTTCAAGGTTAAGAACTATAATCATAAGTCAAAATTCCAGAGGCATTATAAGGTTGAAGTGCTACAATTTTTGAATTTATAAATTGCTACTAAAGAGGATTCCCAGGAAAATGGCCTCTGTTTGGGTCCTGAGGGGAAGTGACCCCGGGGAAGTTTTGCCAGACCCCACCTCTGCCTGCTCTTCTTTCGGAGTGCACAGCAAGAGTGTTAGGGACACTTATTTCCGTATCGGTCTCCCTCCCAGACAGCACTGCCGGGCAGGATTCAGGACTCACTGGCTTTTGATTCTCAGAACCCACAGCCAATGCATGTGTGTTGACCAAATAAGTGACAAGACTGTTTTCCTTACACTTGCCCTTTCAGATCACAAGTTCTGAGTTTGGTTTGGGAAACAGCTATACTCTCGACATTGGTATCCCAGGTGACTACTGCTCCTCATATTCCTTGTTTTAATCTTCCAGCTCTCTCTTCCCCTCCTCAACACAGCTGGGCCCTACATCTGCACACCTGACTGATCCCTGCCCTCCAACTCAGATTATTAAGTCATGACTATTTAAACTCATATTGAAGACTCGTGTCTGGTTGTGTGTTAGAAATGTCTCCTTGGTCCTAGCTGTCTTGCACGCTTCAAGAATAAACATCTATGTAGCTGAGGAAGGCAGTGTAGCCCCACCTGAAGAGGGTGGGATCCAGCTGTGGGAGAAGCAGACCAGAGTGACCCTGGCCTCAGTGCTAATATCGGTCCTTTGAGATCACCAGGAAGCCGCTTGGCCAGCCTAGCGTTGCCTCCCTTTTGATAACTGCTCATTTAAATGAAGGATTTCTTAAAGACAGTTTCCAAATAAGAAGTGGAAGAAAAGGGAATTTTCATTTCAAATTTAGAATTATGAATGGTGAAGAAACTATTTTAAAAATTTCTCTTTATCCATGTAGCTCAGTGAAAACTTTTTTCCTCCTCTGGGCCATTGATAACGCAGTTGTAGTATTAGACTTATTTATTCACAGTGGTGAACGAAAGGAATAGGCCAGTCTGATTTTACTTGGAAACATGATGAGAAAAAAAGGATTTGCCGTGCACATCAAGAGAGCTATGCAAATACTCTCCGGGCACCGGTGTGTGACTGGGCGGTGCCTTTCCTCCCGGTAAACGCCTCCTTCGTTTCGGCATCGAGGTGCACCGAGGCGTGTGCGCCACAAGAGGGAGCCTTCGAAGCAGTTTGTTTCCTAAGGCTTCGTCTCCATTTCCCCCTTTGGAAAGCGAAGGTCTGGGTGTGTGAGGGTTTGGGGGAGGGAAGCAAACAGGCGACGCAGTCCACAGCATTGTGCTGGTCCTGTCGTAAGGAAGGCAGACCCGACCTAGGCGCTCTCCTGACTGACACTGCCATCGGCGTCTTCCACGCAGACACAAAAGCGCTCACAGGTGTGCGGATGACACAAAGCCGGCGAGGAGCACGGGTGCATTTGGGTGACAGCCTGAAGGTTCTGAAAGCTCGCAGGAGGCCGAGATTGACCAGGTGACAGTGAACAGGAGCAAATGCACAGATTCATCTTCCACGGAGCAGTGAAAAGAGCTTTGGAAGGTGAAAGTGGAGACCTGAATATGTGTCCCAGACCATACTAACGATGATCACGAGGGCCGATATTTATTACAACATCATCTCGCACAGCGCAACTCCGCAGGGAGGCTCGCAGACCGCCAACCAGCAAACTGCTTGTCCTCTGGCCTCAGCAAGATGAGGCGCTCTGGCCAGAGTGCGGAGGAGCTTCATCGCGAAGCACATCCTTTGAACAGCTGAACAAGCAAACTTTCCTGAAGGAAGCAGCGAGTCGATCTACATTCCAGCTTGAACTCTTCATCTCGTGAAGGGCCTGCGCTTTGAGTGGTGCTAAATTTTAAAGGCTCCTCGTGTCAGTGCTAAGTATTTAGCACTAATTGTGTTAAGTACTTCAAATACATCATTGCATTTGAAGAGACATAGGGTCTTAGAGCCAGTGTTGTGGAATGGTTAAGTACATATGTCTGAACCAGACTGCCTCAGTTTCCTCATTTGATGGATGCCAACATGCGGGCTGTATGGGCGACAGTCAGAAGTGCAGTGCATGTGAAGGACACGTTTCCTCGCACATGGTATGTGCGCAGTAAAAGGAAGTGAGTATTGGTGTGTCTCTCCTTAATGTCCCTTTGAGGAAAGTGCTGTTGTTCTCCTATCTATTGATGAGGTACTGAGCTGAGTCTCAACAAATCTAAGTAACTTTCTGGAGTCATGCAATTATTAAGTGCTAGATCCAAGAACTGGAAACCAGGGATTTTCTGACTCTAAATTTCAAATAGATGCTTATCTATTACAGCACACTGCTATTTCCTGGTTGGACTAGACCAGTAGCTTTTAAATTTTTTGACCAAAAATCAATTATGGTCATAATCTACACACATATACACAGATAATACTACATATACACATACTTATGTATGTAAATCTGAAGCAAAAGTTTCATGAAATAATACTTGCCCTTCTTATGTGCCATGCACTCTGATACTTTCTACTTCATTTTATTCCATTTTTTTTAAGGAGAGAGCTGGGGGTGACTATCTTAGTCCATTCATGCTGTTAGCACAAAAATGCCATAGACTAGGTGGCTTAAAGAACATTTATTCTTTACAGTTCTGGAGGCTGGAGAGTCCCATATTAAGGCACCAACAGATTTGGTATCTCGTGAGGGCCACTTCCTGGTTCAAAGATGGCACTTTCTCACCACTGAGTCCTCACATGGTAGAAGGGACAAGGGAGCTCTCTGGGGCCTCTAATCCCATTCATAGGGCTTCACTCTCATGATTCAATCACCTTCCAAAGGCCCCCACCTCTTAATATCATCATATTGGGGATTAGGGCCTCAACACGTGAATTTGGGGCGGGGTGGGGGTGCAAACATTCAGTCTATACCAGTGACCGGTGGCCTACTGAATTGATTTCATGGCTCATGAATGAGCTGTAACCCACAACTTGAAAACATATGCCAGCAATTTCTATGTGTTCTTTAGTTCTAATGTTCTCTGATTCTCCTAAAAAACTAAAAGACAAACCAAAGCCTTCAAATCCAATTTCCTTAGTACAGAACAGAAGACCTTGACTTGAAAAAAATAAAGATTTTGGCCTAGGGCAGTATGTGGAAACACTGCAATGTGGGCACAAAAAGCTCCAGCAAAAACCCTGCATTGTGTCTTGGGTGCTGTATTTTAAGAAAAATTAACAACCTGGACCACGTTCAGAGAAGGACAGTGAAGGTCGGGAAGGGTCTGAAATTATTTAAGGAGCTAAGAATGTTTAATATGACTTTAAAGGAAAAAGGTTTCTAAACAGTTTTTTTTTAAAAATAAGTATATTATGATAATAGGTCTCTAAGTTAGTAAAATAATCTTTCAGGATTTAATAGGTCTTGGCCCATCTGATGTGTTACCATGTACAAAGCTTACTTCTGCTGGGTGTGTAGATTTTGGTGTCTAAAATGAGAGTCCTGCAAGATGGCTGTGACGGCACCTCCCTGGTGTGAGAGGCTGTGAAAGGCAGGCAGGAAACAGCCTCTTCCAGGATAAGCAGAGGAGCTCTCAAGCTTGGCGTTGGCAGGACTTTTGCCCAGCTTCAAAGGGGTTTGAAGGGTGGTGACAGGCTCCAACAGAGGCTGTGCCCTGGAGGAACGCAGACACTTCTCTGTCTCCAGCCTGGCCCGGCCCTGTGGGAAAGCGCCCAGTTCCTGACCCTCTGAACTCGAAGGAAGCACTTGTCTGCGGGCTCCCTCCCTCCCTGGCCATGGGAGTCAGGAAAGGAGGCAGTGAAAGGCTTGACCAGTCCCTCTCTGGTAAGGAATGCTGCAGCTGGAATTCCCCTGGGAAAGGTGCCTGTGACAATAGAGGTCTGCACTATTGTTGCTGGTGGAGGGCATTTTGCTGGAGCAAGCAGTAGCAGATTTGTTGGTAGCTTATTAAATTCAGGAAGGAAAGGGGAGAGAGGAGTCAGATTGTGACTCAAAAGCTACTTGGTTAGTAAATCTGGGAGCAAAATAGGGCAACCAAAACAAAGTGGAAAAATTGATGTCGGGTAAATTGTAGGGAGAAAGGATGGATACTTTTTTCGATGGTGCTATGTTTGTGGCTTAGAGTTGGAGCTGTGTCCGTGAAAGTCTGAAATGAAGATGGAGTGGTTACAGTGTATTAATCTTGCTGCTTAACCATCTACTCCCCAATGTTAAATACAGACACTTGGGCAAAATTCGATCATATGTGAGACCGAAGTGGTTCTTCGGGACGTTAAAACTGCACTGCAGTTCTGCGTAGCACATTCGTTCATTCGTTATCAGTTGGCATCTCATATTGAGGTTAACTTTTAGAATAGAATTAACGAATTTATTTTTGGTGATTCTTTCAGTAGATTTAAACAAGTTAGTGAGGGTTTTTTTTTTTTTAACACCTACAGCAGTATCTGGCACATAGTAGGTACACAATATTATTGAATAAAAGAAAAATATGCTAGATGTAGGAGAGTCCGTCCAATCCAGCTCCTTACTTTGCAGGGAGTTAACCACAGCCCCGGGGAGGTGAAAAGACTTCCAGCAGCAACAGGTCCCGACCCAGGTTTCTGGCTGGTCGGCCATGGCTTTTCCCACTGTACCATCCTGCCCCCTGCTGCTTAACTTACCAAGAAACAGCGCATGTTTCAAAAGGCACAGGTTCTTCCAGAGAGAATTTCTTGTTCTCTGTAATTGACATTCTAAGGTCACATTTGAAGGAATTTTACATCTTGCATGTTCCACCTCACAAAATAGATATTTTCTGCATTAAGAAGAAAACCAGATTGCACCTTTGCTCTAAACATTAAAGCCGGTATGACATCACAGTTCGATAGCTAAAACCCAAATAACCTGATTTAAAAATGGGCAAAGGACTTGAACAGATATTTCTCAAAAGAAGACATACGGATCGTCAGCAGGTATACTGAAAAATGTTTAACATCACTAATCATCAGAGAAATGCAAAATCAAAACCACAATGAGATGTCATCTCACACCTGTTATGATGGCTACTAAAGAAACAAAGGGAACAAGTGATGGGGAGGATGTGGGGAGATTGGAACCCTTAGACACTGTTGATGGGAATATAAAATGGTGCAGCAGCTATAGAAAACAGTGTAGAGATTCCTCACAAAATTAAAAATAGCACTACCCAATGATCCAACAATCCCATTACTGGGCATATATCCAAAAGAATTGAAATTAGGGTCTTGAAGAGATGTTGGCACTCCCGTGTTCATTGCAGCATTGTTCGCAATAGCCAAGAAGTGAAAACAACCTAAGGGTCCACTGACTGATGAATGGATAAAGAAAATGAGATATATTCATACATTATATATGAGTACTATTTGGCCTTTAGAAGGAAGGAAATCATGCCATTGCTACAATATGGATGAACTTGGAGGGCATTATGCTAAGTGAAATAAGCCAGACACAGAAGGACGAATACTGCATGATTTCACTTATGTGAGCGATCTAAAATAGTCAAAGAGAGCAGAATGGTGGTTGCCAGGGCGTGGGGTAGGGGAAATGGGGGGATGTGGTTCAAAGGCCATAAAGTTTCAGTTATGCAAGATGAAAGTTCTAGAGATCTGCTGTACAACACAGTGTCCACAGTTAACAATGTGGTATTGTGTACTTCAAAATTTAAGAGGGTAGATATCATGTTAAGTGTTCTTATCACAAAAAATAAACTAAAAACAATGGAACACGAGGAAACTTTGGTAGGTGTTGAATATGTCTATTGCCTTGATTGTGGTAATGGTTTCATGGGTGTATGCATATGAACTTCATCGAATTGTATGTATTAAATATTTGCAGTTCCTTGTATAGCAGGTCATCTAATAATATTGTTTTGTTATAACATTGATGAGAAAAAAACCTGATTCCCAGCCAGGGCTGCTGTCTGTGTGGAGTTTGCACATTCTCCCCACTCCTGAGTGGGTTTTCTCTGGGTCCCCTGGTTTCCTCCTGCACCCCAACGACACACACGAGTGAATGGGTGTATCTGCATGGTCCAGCGCGTGTGCGAGCATGCCCTGCGACGGGATGGTCTCCTGTCCAGGGGCGGGTCTCACCTTATGCCCTGAGCTGCTGGGATAGGCTGCAGCCTCCTGGGGGCCTGAACTGGAATCAGTGAGTTGAAAAATGAATATAAGTTATTGTAAGATACAAATTTGTAAAGTCTGTGATAATCATGCAAATGAGCAAACAGCGCGGAGCGAAAGCACTCAAGTGAGCCAGTTACATCTGTGATTGTGTTGGAAGTGCGTGGCGGTGGGAGGCGCTCCTGACAATTTTCACTTTGCAAACATTTATTCCTTGATGCAGCCACCACCACTACGCCCCGCAACACCCACTGGCTCACTAAGAATTGTGTACATCATTGCCTTTCTTGTTTTTATTAATCTTATATAGAGAGCTCGCATTTATTTCAATGTTTAATATTAGAAATGTCTTAGGTCTTTTTTTAGAAATTCGGTGATGTTTTTGTAACTAGAAATATGAAATAGGAACTTAACTTCTGTTTCTATTAATAACAATTAGCCTGTGGGAAAACCGGTTTTGTTGTGCATCGTTTCCCTTGAAGTCGCAGTTTCCAAAAACCTATCGATGAGTTTAAAGAGGACTTACTGTACATCAATTATATGTCAATAGAGCTGTTTACAAAAATCCATCTGAGGCCTTTACCTAGGGGTCCTGGTGACCAAAATTAAGGCAATGAGGAGAGCGAGCGATCTGACGCATTATCACCCCGCAAGGTCCCCTCCTCCCCGGGCTGCCTGCGCTGCGCGGTGCCTGGCTCGGCCTGGCCTGAGTAGGCGCTTACTGGTTGCTGAGAGGACAAATGAAGAGCAGAGAGAATACACGCATGTTGATAGCTGGCTCTGCACAAGGGACAACTGGCTTGCAAACTCTTAGAAGTCAGAAGTTTTTTCTTTTTTTCAGGCCCATATTTTAAATGGAGCAGGCACTGGACAATGTCTGTTGAACTGAACCAATTTGCTTGTTGTGGGGGTGGGACCTACACGTCGTGGTGTCCAACTAAACTGAAAGGGCTTCCCAAGACAGAGTGAAAATATCAACTTCAACTAAGGTAAAAAGCTCCTATGTTCGTATGCCTCGTTATATTAATATTTATATGCCACAAAAGATCACCTGATTAGAAAAAGAACACAGTAGGTTATCTTTTTCACCATTTAGCCTGTGCTGTGGTCTGCACTGTCCTTATCAGAATGAGAGGATCCCCTCTGATACATAGTAACAGTCATGAATTCCTGACCGGTTCTGTTCTTTGCCAGGGTGTGGTTTGAGAGTTAACACAAATGCAGTGTTTGCAGTTGCTACAGGTAGGCCAGGTGACAATGCACACCTCACTGCTGCTCCCTTTGACCACGCAAACAGAAGCCAGGTTCACTCCTTGGCAGCATCCGAGCAACAGACTCATCGTGACCTCAGCCCTTCACTCCGATTCTTCCAAACTCTGTCTTTCTTGATTAAAGACATTCAGGAAGCAATTGAGAAATTTCTACATGCGTTTTGGAAGTCACAGGTAAAATACATGCTTTTTGTTTTTCCTTGCCTTTTTTGTAGGGAACAATAACTAAAATTTTAAGTTTTTAAAAGGGAAGTTATCTTTAACTTTTATTAAAATGCAGAAGATTGCTTACTGGTGTGAAAAATATGCCAAAGATGGTAAAGAAAGAAGGAAAGGCCTGGGCTGAATAACTTGGTCTTGGTTGCTATGGGGAAGGCAAGTGAACTGTTTTTCTTGTGAGGCATTTTTGCAGGTATTTCTAAGATATTATAGCTTTGAGAGCGAGTTTGGATAAATGTCCTCAAGTTCGAGAGCCTGTGGGCCATGTTGCTTGGCTCTGGAGAACACTGGAGGGTGATAAACAGAGGAATGATATGATCGGTCTTAGGTTTTGAGATATTCACTGGCATTTGTTACCTATGGAGGTGGACAGGACCGCGGCTCACGCCGGGGCAGGCCCTGACGGAGGCGCAAAGCCCCGCTGGGAGGCTACGGGACAGTCTGATGTGGGATGGCCACCAGACGCCGGGAGGGGCCACATCAAACAACATGAAGAATATGAAGAGGATGCCATGGAGGGGACATGTTTAGGGACCTAATCCCCAACTGGGGGAAGGAGGAGTTTAAGATGACTCTGTGGCTTCTAACCTGGATGACATTAATTTCTCATATTGTTGAGATTGCAATTTTTCATGTTTAATCAGTAACTGTCAAGCCACAAATATATTTGCAGCCTGCAGAGCGTAGCTTGAGAAGAGAAGCTTCAGGGCGTTGTGGCAAGAGCACAGGCTGTGAAGTCGGGGGCGTGGTTCTGTGTTGAACCCCACTTCTCGGTGCCCACTGCCACCACGAGCCTCAGAGCTCCTCAGGGCGAGAAGGTCGGAACCTCCACCTCCCAGGATTGTTGGGGATGGAGGAGTTGGGTGACACCTTCTAAATGAACACACTCTGAATAGTTAGTTATTAGCTTAGATTATTTTTCTTACCTGGTCAAGTGAGAATTTTTCATTTAAGTTACTAGCTGTTCTGCTTTGTAGGCGTCCACACACCTGCCCCTAGAATGCTCGAGCTGGAGGGTGCGTCAGGGATCCACTGCCTTCCCCATCGCGTTTACAGGTGTGGAGACAGATCCGGAGTCTCAGAGTAGGCGCTGGAAGGGTGTTGGCGAGAAGCACCCCCTCCCCGTAACTCGTTCGCTATTCTGTGCTCCCCGACATGCTCACAGCATCATCGGTTTACGAGGGAGAAGCATGTCGCTGGTCCCTAAGGTCTCCCTGAGGCAGACAGCACCGCACGGTCGTCCAGAACGCTTGCTGCAAGTTGCTCACCCGTGCACCTTATTTCACCTCTTGAGTTCGTTTCCAAATCTGTAAATGGGAACGATAACGCTACGGCTGTGTGAGACTACCACACGCAGCACTTAGCACGTTGTGAGCACTCAGTGAAGAAACAAATCTTATTTGCTATAAAGCCTGACGTGCTGATGTCGTCTGAGCAGGAAGACCCACATGGCCTGCGGCACAGTTAGCGGCTGTGTTGGAGCCTTCAGGGGTTTTAGGTGGGGCCTGGACTGGAGCCTCCATGAGGGGCGCAGACGGGAGAAGCCACACTACCTTGGGAGGCCTGGCGCCCCTGGAGAGGCCGCTGCCAGTCTGGCCCCACAGGCTACTAGAGCTTCTTAATATTAATAAATTCCCCTTACTCCATTTTGTAAATTCAAAATTAATGGAATAATACTTTCACAAGAATATACCATGAAATAATTTTCGTTTTTCTTTTTGGCCAACCAGAGTTAAACTTTTTAATTCAGATTCTGAGTAAACAAAGTGATTGTTTAAATTACTTGCCATCAACACCATGGCAATAGGTATTTAGTTTCTGTTTATATTTACTTTACTTAGTATCTTAGAGTCATCTAATAGCAACATAGCATAAAAGCAAAACAGCACCCTTAGACACTTGCAAACACCATAAAGATCTGGGCATCACCACAATTGGTGGGTTCCTGCAGAACAGGAAATGCTAAGCAGTTTGACAGGAATGACCCAGCTGGTCACATCACACAGAAAGTGGACACCACAGGTGGTCAGCTCACAAAAATGTTATGGCTTTTCAGGTGATTCATTGGCAGAGTGTGTAAACTTTTGCACTGGATTCTTTTATTCCAGGTTGACTCAATTAGTCAAAGGAGAATTTTAGTAACTATCAAACAGAAGAAAGATCAATAACAAGTGTCATTGCTGGAACATTCTATGAGTAAACTGCTTTCTATGCATGGTTGATGCATATCACGTTCCAATTAATTATATATCCTGATAACATATGAATCAATACCATGGTATCACATATACAATAACTATACTTAATGGAAATACAGTAAGATGGAAATGAAATAATTTTGTTTTTCCTTGGGAAGATATTTCAGATTTTTACAGCATTTCAGGGACATTGACATAAATATCACTTTTCATAACGAGGTACCATGGCTACAGAAGGTATATGAAATTGGCTGTCAAATGAACGGATGGTCCCCTAACTTGGCTAGAGAAAGGTGAGACCCTGACAGTCAATAGCAAGTAATTTAAAACAAATCTGCCTTAAAAAACTCAGCAGCTTTGCTCTTACAAAATTGACCAAAACTCAGAATTTCAAATTTCTTGCGATAGTTATGTTCATATGTGAAACTGGTGCGTGCGGGTGTAACATTTCTCACTGAGAAAATGACTGAGGGCGGGTGAGGCGGACCCCTCAGAGCTCCGCGGTGGGAAGAGCCCCAGGGCGAGGCTGGAGACAGAGCCCCCAGCCGCCTGGGAGTCCGGGCTGCAGCTCTGGGCCCACCCTTGGCCCTGGGTGTTCCTGAAGTTCGTACAGTTGATTTGAATACTCAAGTCCTTGTAGCTCAAAAGGCAATTTGATTTTTGTTTCTCCAAAGAAAAACTTTTAAACAAAAACTCTTCAATAGAGGCAACCATTTTGTCTCTTTTCATTCAAATGCCTACTTACATATTTGTCAGTCTGTCCTTCGGTCGTAGAGTGCGCATGGTTATCCATCAGTTAAGGTCTTTAGACATACAGAGAGATGCCTGCGTTTGGTGAAATGCGTAGAGGACTTTCATTATATTCTGGTAAAAGGGCTATAATTTAATATGAGCATCGATATCTAGGCTTTTTCCCAATAGTTTCAGATCCAAATACCTTTCAGGAAACTACCAAAGGCTTTACTTTTACAGCATAATTCAAAGCTTATCAAGGTCACAGGAATTTCACTTATTATCATAAGAATTTCTGAGGAAAGATAAAGTAAAAATATAGGCATGCAGACTTCCAGAACTTTACTTTTTAACAGATGAGAAGAAAAAATACTCCTACTGGTCTTGAGGTAATTGTTTTTTCAGTTCATGAACTTTGAGTGCAGCGAGCAATGGGAGGCTGGACCTCACTTTTAGATTCAGGGGGAAAAATCACTCTTACTTTGTGTAGGAGAGAATCTATTCTATATTAATAATAAAAACGTGGATTTGAAACTATTTAGCAGAATTCTGTGGTCCTCAGAAGCATTTCTGTAAAATTTATGGAAAAAATGTTTGTGGTTGGTGTGATCACGATTACTTCATTAGATCAGGCTTTGTCAAATATCCAAACTATTTATTTTCTTGTTTATGTGTGGGGTGTGGTTCAGGGAGATAGAGGGAGATTTATTTCCAACTTAATGCCTAGCTCATAATAGGAACTTCTCTCAGATAATTTTGGCTTCAAATAACAAAAGCATAAAAAATAGACTTAAATATATTTCTTTCTCACTAAAATATACAGTCCACAGCTAGTATGATAAATCTACAATGCTCAGACCCAGGCTGCTCTTACCTTTTCATTCTGCTCTAACTGGCTACCATTCCCAAGATCACCTCATGATCCACAATGGCTGCTGGAGCTCCAGCCATTCGACCACATTCTAGGACAGGAAAGAGGAATAAAGAAGAAAAAGGGTACCCCTCCTATTCAAGAGTTTTCCTGAAAGTACAACATAACACTACAGCTTCCAGCCCAGTATAACTGCTGATATACTGGTAACAGTGACATGATCACGGTGGCTACAACAGAGACTGGGAAATGTGCCTGCTTAAAACAAAAGTCAGAATCCTTTTGTTAAAAGGAAGGGAAGAATTTACTTTGAGAAACAGCTAGCCATTCCTGCTATACTGCTTGGAATATGTTTGTTGAATTGAATTGGCCGGACCTGGTGATGGCGGATTTGAGGCATTTTGTTGATCTTTCCTGATGAAAGACTGCATAGGAATTTTCTGTACCTGAATGTGACAAGTGTGGGACTTGGAAGATAGAATGCTGGTCAGGAACATGTCTTGGGCTGACCCTGACCTACTCTGGGCAAGGACATTGAAACCCCTGTGCTCTTTTATGCTTAAGGAAGTTGGGTGTGAGCATGAATGGCATGAGGCGAACACTTTCGAGTTCCGTAAGAAGAAAATTAAGTGCTCTAATGACGGATGTGAACAACCTGAGGGTCGCCCCAGGTCCCTCCGTGCAGTCCACACACGGGACAAAATCTGGGGAGTCTCCAGTTTCCTCATCAGTCTGGAAATCACCGGCATTATAAGTGGCTCCACCACTTAGTTTTTGTGTGACTGAGGCTACGTTATTAAACATTGCTAAGCCTCAGCTTTCTCATTGTTAAAATGGGAATAATAAAAATCCCTACTTTCCTGGGTTGTTGTGAGGATTAAAAAAAAAAAATGCCAGTGCCTAGCACATACTAAATACTCAATAAATATTGTTATTAATAACGCAAAAAAAAAAAGTAGAACAAAATGCTCAAATGTATGCTCCTAGGTGAGGGCAAGTCCTGGCTGGATGATTAATGTAATTACAGGAAGAAGGTAGCAACCAGGAGGCCAAAGTGGTCAGGGCAGGGCCTGGGGAATGGCGCAGCACAAAGGCCCAGCTGCCTGCCTCCCTGTCTCCCCACCACCAAGACTGTTGGGGTTGCTGGGGTCTCAATGACTGTGGACAGGACATGTGGTTACCTTAGCATGATGCCATTTTGCATTTGATTTTGATTCCTTATGCACTATGTAAGTGCATCGTGCTTTGTGATTGTAATTTGCCTTGCCTTAGATCTGCATGCAGGGAGAGAATGCATGGCCCATGTTGGGTTGAGTATTCAGCAGCAGTTCTCATTGTAAGATAAACAAAGCGGCTTCTAATATTATACATTATTCCCTGTGAGGTTGCTTAATGCGAATCTGCCACCAAAATGAGAAAACATTAACTGTCTCTGTCTACCATGTGCTTCATGGCCTTCCACTTTTAGAACTTTTTCACAGAAGCTTTTACACCAAGTAATTACTGCAGGAAGCTGTTGCCGCAGATTTACTGAGAGCCTGGTGGTTGGCAGGCAGCGAGCTAAGGACTGAGCGTACGGTGGCGACAGCAGGGACACGACCCCACCTGTGGAGATTACATTCCTGCAGGACAGAGAGTCTGTGGACTAAATCACCAAAAACAACGCACTGCATGACGGCGAGGGCTGAGCGCAGTAAGACAGGGAGGTGGACACAGACACCGGGCTGGTGAGAGGCCCCTTCTCAGTCTTCGGCTGAGAGCTGGAGGGCGAGAGGGAGCACTGGAGTCTGGGTCTCCTCCGCCTTCCTTGTCATGGGTGGAGCGCAGGGGGAAGGGGGGAAGCCACATCATGAGCCCGTCCCCTCACGTCTGGACCTGTGCACTCACATGTTCCCTCGAAGGTCCCTACACTTGGACCCAGAGTGGCCGACCTCCCCTAGTATGTGGGAAACCCAGCGACCCCAACGCCTTTGTTCCTGGATTGCCATGAGGCAGGGAAGAGGGAAGACAGCATTTCAATATTAATCCTGGCAGGATATTATCATCAGTTTCCAGAAACCAATTTAGTAAGTATTTAGTGTTCTGTGAATCTTTCCTTTTGTGTAGTTTGGAGTATTTCTCAAACTGTTCTTTGCTGTTTACAAACGAACAAGCAAACACATGCAACATACTCTCTCACAGAAACCTAACAACCAAAAAGTTTTGGAGAGAAAACTGGCTTTGTGGTCTAGATTAAATAATACATGCTTAGTCACAATTTCTGTTTTCAGCCTGCTAGACTCCATTTTTAAGGAGAAAGCAGAAAGAATGCCATCAGGCCCAACAGAAGGCTAAATATATCTTTGAAGTTTGGAAGTGACTCACGCCGTGAGTCTGGAAGCTCAGGATTGAAACGTGCTGCCGCCGCGGCTGCAAACTGTGCCTCCTCAGAGTCACACGGCCGCCTCTGCTGTGACTGGGGGCTGCCGACCCATCCTGCAAGGCGCACGTCCGCCCTCCTGCCCATCTGGAAGGTCCCTCCCCTGAGGAAAGGGCAGACCATGCGAGCTGTGCGCAGGTCCTGCCTGGAGCGTGCACTCTGTGTCTCCCTCACCTCCATTCCTAGTCTCTGTGTCAACCTTGTTGGCTTATGGAAGCCCCTCCTGGCCCACAGACTGGTCTGATTTTCCCAGGGCAGCCTCTGTTCCGCAGCACGCCTCACACTTGCAATTGTTTGTTTAGAGCCGGCCTGCCAGGGAAACTCGGATTGCTCCTGAGTGGGGACTGCGTCTTCCCGCTCGTGGCCTTGTCCCACGTCCAGCCCAGGGCCTGACACATAATAGGTGCTTACTGAATATCTGTTTGTTTTCTGAGAGATGCGCACCCCACTCCATTACCATGGTCAGGTTTCCAGGCCAGGTGCGGACTCAGAGTCCCTGCGCAGTCCACTCTTCCGTGGCACCAAGACGGTTCCCTGTGGACAGGCTGGAAGGGCTGGTAAGCTCAACGTGTTCACTCCTCCTTTTCAGAGGAGGCAAAGGTATTAGTTTGCTAGGACTGACAACCAAAGTACTCGAAACTCGGTGGTGTAGACAACGGAAGTTTATTGTCCCACAGTCTGGAAGCTAGAAGTCCGGAATCGAGGTGCCAGCAGGTCGGTTCCTTCTGGAGGGTGTGAGGGAGAATCTGCTCTGGGCCTCTCCCACAGCTTCTCGTGGTTTGTCGGCATCTTTGGTTTCCTCGGCTTGTGGCAACGTAACCCCAAGCTTCACACGGTGATTAGTGTGTGTCCAAATTCCCCTTTCTTGTAAAGATACCAGCGATTGGATTAGGACTCACCCTAATAACCTCATCTTAACTCGATCATCTTCAAAGACCCTATTTCCAGATAAGTTCACATTCACAAGCGCTGGGGCTTAGGACTTCAACATATTTTGGGGGGCCCAGTTCAACCCCTAACAGTGACTAAGCTCGTAATACTTTCATCATCCTCCCTGTTGAAAGACAATGCTACTTACCCACTGTTTGTACAACAAAGGGGTTATGTTATTTTACCAGGCATAGTTTTATTTGTTGCCCTTTGGGAGCAAGAGCTAGAAGACAGAGGAGAACCACGGTTATAAACTAAGAGGCTGTCTGCTCGGGTGTTGGGGCTTGTTTGCTGTGTTTGGAACGGCGTCTTCACAGGGAGTTTCTGCCTCACATTAGACCAGCTTGGCTATATATCTGCTAAAAAGCCCAGTCACAGAAGTCCAGTTATTCTCACGGATCAATAAACAATTATTTAGAGAAAGTCACTTCGTCAACAATTTAATTAAAGCCACCGACCTCTGAAATTAGAAATAATCCAAGTTTTGCCACATATCAGCAGTGGGGCCCTAGGCAAGTCATTTAATTATGGGGATATCGAGGTGCTCTCTGTAAAGTTCTGGCACTGGATTAGGTAACCTCTGAAGACCCTTTTGGCTGGAACCTTCTTTGTATTATGTAGTTCTTTTTGCACTGAGAGCAGAAAAGTCCTCTAAAAAATTAGGCTGTGCGAAGTATAAAAAGAAATTACTTGTTGAAATGCTCTTCCTCTTCATTATCATCAGTAGACACAGAAGAAAGACACTTGTCCCTTGTCTTCATTTACTTTTATGTACTTGGTGTCTACTCCTTGCAAGAGACGGCCCAGCACACTCTGCTGACAGGGCGCCATTCCTCAGCTCGCCCGGCTGGTCACGCCCTGGTGGGCTGGTGGTGTCAGAGTTCCAAAGGGTTGGAGGCATTGTTTTCATCTTCACAATAACCAATTCTCCAAAGACTTATTCCTGTAAGTGTCTGATAACATATTTAAGAACCAAATTGGAATGTTAGTTACTCGTTACTTGTACATCTGAGTCTTTGGGGTGTACACAGTCACTTTTTATAATCTTGGCATAAAAAAATACTGCTAATAATAGCATCTTGACTATAAATAGAGATTTTTAGATGTACTCTCCTTCTATTGTGTTGTCTATTACAATGCTCAATGTGTCATCATCTCTATTTTTTTTTTTTTTGCCATGAAATCATGACCCTTGATTGTGGGAAGGATATAAAATAGACCAGATGTCTTAACCAGTCTGGATAAATCAGTCATCACCTTCTTTTTTCCAAGAAGAATGAGGTATAGCAGCTTGAGTGAGGCATAGACTTTACTTTCCATTCGGTCCTTCCAAAGCAAACAGAACCAAGAGGTAAAAGTCTGCTAACTGTACTCTGTCAGCTTGTAGCATTTAGTTTTAAGGATGCAACCATCATTATTGTGAAAAGAGAAGGAGGTCAAATTGTTAGTGTTTTGTCACATCTGAGACCAAAAATAACAACCTCAGGAGAAAGGCAAAGAGAACTAACTAATGAACTCAGTTCCAGTTTAATGTTTGAGAGGAGTGTAGACTTTGATATGAAACTAGCGAGATGAGCTCTTAACACAGTAGCCTTTCTCTCAAATATGAGAATGCTCAGATTTACATTTATATTAATGAATAGTAAGCCATGCTAGAATTTTCCTTTTTGCCAAAAAAATAAATAAACGAAAGAAGTCCCATTCAACAAGGTCATAATGATGCAAAGAGTGGATTTGCAGTAACATAACAATAGTCAGACATCAAAGTATTTTATCCCGACATTTTACAGTGCTATGTGTCAGTCACCAGGTTAAGTGTTGAATATACATGACATCATTTAAAGCACAAAGCAAGGTTGTGAGAATGCAACAACTCTGATGTACAGGTAAAAAATTGTAACATAGAGGGGGTGTTAAATAGTCTGTTCAGGTTCATCCAATTAGGAAATAGTAAACTCAGGAATCAAGCTGGGAACAGAACCAGTTGACTCAAGCCCTGAGCTTTTTTTCCCCAAAATCTCTGGTTTTCTCATTAAAGGGGGC
The DNA here is from genome assembly GCA_963575035.1 of Avahi laniger. Lineage (NCBI taxonomy): Eukaryota > Metazoa > Chordata > Mammalia > Primates > Indriidae > Avahi > Avahi laniger. Next base: position 1,322 of record CAUYSK010042474.1, on the reverse strand, counting down.
ATGCCCTTGTGCAAGTGCTGCTGTTCTGCCGCTTCCCAGGTGTGCGAGTCAGATGGCTACAAAGGCCTTGTTGTGACACCGATTCTTGTGGCATCACTAATGTAAACCAGGCCAGTACCGGCAGAGTTAGAGGAGGATTAGAAATAGGCTCTACAGGGCACAGGGAGAGAGGGGGACGCAGGTTCTCAGGGTGTTCTGAGAGAGAAAGGACATACACCCTGGTAAAGGGGAGACTGTCAATACAATAAAACAACTGCGAAATAATGCTTCGGGAGCCTAAGGGCGGTTAGATCCTGGTAGCAAAGGCCTTTCTGAACCCGATTCTGCGTGGAGTCATTGCTGGTGGTGGCTGCGGCACTGGGTGACAGGAGAGGAGAGGCCTGTTAGAGGAGGGGGCCTGTGGGGTGAGCGTGAAGGCTGGTTAGGTTTTTGGTAAGGAAGAAGGGGATGGGAGATGACACTTTGAGCAGAAGGAATAATAAGAGAGAGGCACAAAGGTGGGAACCCTTTCTGTAGAGTAGCATCACTCAAGACGTTGGGACATGTAGCCCTAAGTTGGTAAGATCAGGGCCTGGGGGCATCCCATTCCAGGGATTTCAAACTTGGTCTCATGGCTTTCTACGAAGCCAGGAATGGGCTTCAGTTAGTCTGTGAAGTTTTATTTGAAACTCTAAGTATATGTGCATGTTTTAGTAATCTATTGTTGCATAAAAGACTACTCCAGAGATAACTTAAAAATTAACTGGCTTAAAACAACAACTTTTTTCTCACAGTTCTGCAATCTGGGCTGGCTCAGCCAGGGACTAGGAATTTGCCCCAGAACTCCAGCCTGGTGTTCAGGGCCCTACCACCTCTTGCCAGGCCTCCTTCATGCTTAGTGCCTGCCTCCTGCTGAGAGTTTAAAGTAACAGCCACCCCTATCCAGGGGTTTCCCATCAAAGGCCATCTTTATGGGCATTTCCACATTTCATATGGAAACTCCTATTAGTGTCAAGTACAGAAATTATATAAAAGAGTGAGCATCTCAAAGGCCAATTTTGAGTCAATGTAAGTAAATAACTTTCTTTTACCTAGAGCTGTTTAACTATGAACTTTGTCCTAAGTCCACGAATCCTCCACTATTAGATGAATGAGGTAGAGGATGCATAACTATGACTCAGGAATTCTGCAAGAGTAAATTCTTTCTTTTTTTTTTTTTTTTTTATTTCAGCATAATATGAGGGTACAGATGTTTAGGTTACGTGTGTTGCCCTTGCCCCCCCTCCCCCCCTCAGTCCAGGTTTCAAATATGTCCATCCCATTGCGTGGTGCACATTGCACTC
>CAUYSK010042472.1:0-20180 GCA_963575035.1 Avahi laniger | reverse complement strand
GACCCCTAGTAAGGCCATGACACATTTAAAAGTTCACTGAAGACAAGCTACCCTGCTTGCAGCCACAACCTGGGGCAAATCACACTCTCCCCAGTCACATGTTTATGGTTGCTATCACTAAAAGAAATCACTCCCTCCCCAGTAGCAGGGTCACAGAGCAACTGCTACTACGCCCCACCCCAACCATTCTGCCAGAGGCCTTGAGACCACCCCTCCTCTGCCAACCATGGCCAGTGTCCATACATACCAGCAAGGGGTCTAAGGACTGGACCACTCAGCCCAGATCCGCCTCCCTCAGTCCCTGACCACATTGTCCAGAGACCTGGGGATCAGCCTGCCCCATCCACCACTATTGACACCAGAGCATTCTTCCCAGGGCCTGCGGACAAGCCCACCCAACCTGCTGGCACCCACCCACATGTTCCACCCGGGGACTGGCCTGTCCAACAACAGTGTAGACCACATGAGAGCCAGAGGATTGTCCCAGCACTGCTACTACCATTGCCCACGCTATGCCCGCTGCCCAGGGGTCTGAGGACCCACTCACCTGGCCCACTGTTGCTACTGCCGGCACCCTAGGAAGCCACCTGGAAGTCCAAGAATGGGCCTGCCTGGACCTACTAACACTTATGCCAGTATACCCTGGGGCCAAAGGACAGGCATGCTCAGCGTACTGCTGCCACCACTGGGGCCCCAAAACTGGCCTACCTGGAGTCCCCATCCCCAGCGAAACTTTACCACAACCTCCACTAAGCCACTGAGGAAATCATAAACACCAACTGCACTGATTACAGCTGAAGAAATCACATGGAAACTACACTACTGCAGGCATCCAGAATCAAAACCGAAGTGCCCTACCCAAGGAACATCATAGACACATCTTCAGGAAAATGTATCAAAAACACATTCAAAAAATAGAACAAGCAACTGTTACATGAGATACACGAATATCATTGTAAAGACACAAGAAACAGGACACCTCCAAAGAAACACAATAATTTTCCAGTAACCGATTCCAGTGAAAAAGAGCAACCAGCTGATCTTTGACAAAGCAGACAAAGACATATACTGGAGAGAAGGACCCACGCCCCCATTCAATAAGTGGTGCTGGAAAATTAAAAAGCTTCACGCAGAAGAATGAAACTGGATCCCTACCTATCAGCAGATACACCAATCAACATGAGATGGTTTAAAGACTTAAATGTGAGACCTGATACCATAAAACTTCTAGAAAAAGACTTAAGAAAAACTCTTCTGGATACTGGTCTAGGCAAAGAATTTATGAAAAAGACCTCAAAAGGAAATACAATAAAAACAAAAACAAATAAAAAGACTTAAACTATTTCTGCACAGCAAAAAAAAATAATCAATAGAGCAAACAGACAACCTTCAGAATGAAAGAAAATATTCACAAACCATATATTGAACAAAGGACTAATATCCAGGATCTATAAGGAACTCAAATCAGCAAGAAAAAAACAAATAACCCCACCGGAAATTGAGCAAAAGACATGAATATTTTTCAGAAGATATACAAAGGGCCAACAAACACATGAAAAAATGCTCAACATCACAAATCATCAGGGAATTGCAAATTAAAAACACAATGAGATATTACCTTACCCCACTCAGAATGGCCATCATTAAAAAGCCACAAAACAACAGATGTGATGAAAAGGGAATGCTTATACATTGTTGGTAAGAACGTAAATTAGTACAACCTCTACAGAAAATAGTAGGGCGATTTCGCAGAGAATTAAAAGTACATTTACCATTTGACCCAGCAATCCCACTACCAGAGATCTGCTCAAAGGAAAAGAAGTCATTTTGTAAAGAAGACACATGCACTTGTATGTTTATCATAACACAATTCACAATTGCAAAGATACGGAGTCAACCTTGGTGCCCATCAGTTGATGAGTGGATAAAGAAAATGTGGTAAATATATATTACAGAATACTACTGAGCCATGAAAAAGAATGAGATAATGTCTTTTGTGACAACTTGGATGAAAGTGGAGGCCATTATTCTAAGTAGGCCAGGAACAAAAAACCAAATACTGCATGTTCTCACTTACAAGTGGGAGCTAAGCAATGGGTATGCACGGTCATACAGAGTGTCTTAATGGACACTGGAGAGTCAGAAGGGGGAGTGCAGGAGAGAGTTCAGGTTGAAAAACTACACAATGTACACTGTTTAGGTGATGAGTAAATTAAAAGGCTACACTTCTCCACCATGTAATTCACCCATGTAACAATGCCACTTTTATCCCCTAAATCCATTTTGGGGGGAAAAAAAAAGAGAACCACACAGAAATTCTGGAACTGAGAATGCAGTGAATGAAATACAAAATACATTCAAAAACTTCAATAATAGACTAGATCAAGCAGAAAAAAATATATAAAACTTGAAGGGGGGTCCCTCTAAATAATCCAGCCAGATAAAGATTTAAAGTAAAAAATAAAAAAGAATGAACAAAAAAGACACACGGGCCATAATAAAGAGACCAGAAATTCCACCTTCCAGTATCTCAGAAGGAGAAGAGGAGGGGGAAAACGATAGAAAGCCTATTTAATGAAATAAAAGTGGAAAACTTTCCAAGCCTAGCAAGAGATTAAGACATTCAGATACAGGAACTCAATGAGCCCCACACAGAGCAACACGGAGCTGGGAAATAAATCGGACAACGCGATGGAACAAGGCCACCACACCTCCCTGGACACCGGCCCACCCAGGCTTCTCCGTGAAAGAGAGAAATTAACTTTTCATCTTTTATTAGTCACCGCGGAGGCAGCCGAACCAATATTTTAACTAATGCACCTACTAAGCATCAGGTATTATGCTAGACATTGGGGAAAATGCACAGAAGACCCAGAGGATGAAGCAACTGCTTATCCTCTGCCCAATCAGCTCGATTTCAAGAATCCTGTATCTCAGTGATGCACATCCCCAGTCTGGGGAAACTTTGACTCATTCTTGCTCCCCATTTCCCATCCCCAGCCACACATCAGGTTCACCGAGGCTTCCTTATCTTTCCTTCCTCTTTCACCGCCACCGCCCTGGTGCCGGTTCTTATCTCCTCCTCCCAGAGATCTCTTATCATTCTGCCTCCAGGATCGCAGTCCTGCTCTCAGGCCAGTGCTCTGTCCTGCCTTCCCTGCCGCTCCCCATTAGCAGAAACTCAGTGGCTTCTTATACTTCTGTATTTTCCATTGTCGAAAGGGCAAACTCTGACTACTCACTGCACAGGAATGTCCAAGTCTCCTTGCTCTGGGATGCTTTTCCTGAACATTCCCCTACCTCCCACGTGACTCCTACAGGGGCTGACTTAGGAGCCTCTTCTTTATTCTCCTAAGACTGCATATTCTCCTACTGTAATATACACATGATAAAATAATGGGTGGGTCATTTTTCAATAAAATATAAGCACCTCTTTAAGGACTGTATCATATCGTCTACTCCAGTACTCAGTGCAATGATTCATACATTGCGGGCACTCAACACATGTCTAATGAATAAGTGAACCTTGTCTAGACTGCTGTGCCCATCTTAGATGCCCCCCCATAACCCTGGAAACGTGGTTAGACAACCAACTTTGGCTACACGTCAGAATAATCTAGGTACCTTCTTAAATAAAAGGTCCTGCTCTCCATTCTGAAAAGGCAATATTCTCTGGAGTAGCCCTGGAATATGTATTTTATTAAAACACTAGAGCTGATATTGATAGAGTTAGGAACCACTGAAAAGAAAGAATTCAAATAATGGTTGAGCTGTGATTCTACTACTAAACTCAGGAATGACATGATAGTAATATATAAACTTGCCTCACAATCATGTCAAGACATAGTAGAAAGCTGATGTGAACTATATTTATTATGTAACAGCCAAAAACACACTTAAATAATTATTTAATCAGTCAACAATGGTATTTGTTAATTCAGAACTTTAAAAAAAGTTTGTATTTTATATATGTCACATGGAATATTAGTAATAGCTAATCAAGGGCTATTACTTAATAGTCCATCAAAGGGCTCCACATTAAATATCCAATACAGATAACTCGAAGTTTTTTTGGAAATTCTCACAATCTAGTGAAATCACACACTAAAGAAAGAAACTATTGCTTGCAGTCTAAAAGCAGAGTCAAAACAAGAGTTTTGCTTCCTAATTCCTTGTTAGGGGAGCATACTGCTTTCTTTTGAAACGGCATGTCACGGCCTTGCTGGAAACTGGACATTAAATTAAAGGGGTAAATGGCCAGATCCAATATGGCAAATTCTTTTCTGAGTGGGGTAAGATAAGAACAGTCAACTATAGAGATTAAGTAAAGGTAAATTCCAAAGCAGAATTGTAAAATGTAAAAACTGCTGTTCCTCACAAAGACATCAGAGCACAAGGCAATATATCAAGAGGCATGCAATGCACTCAAAGAACAGCAGTTGCAAAATGCAGGCAAGAACACTCTCATGAGCAGGAGAGTATGAGCAAGTAGGAAATAGGGAAACCAAACTGAAGAAGAGACTTAAGAATAGCAGGAAATGCAGAGAAAGAACAATTTCCAGACTCAAGATTTCCAATGATTCCATCTGCATGAAGGGAGGAGATCTGTATTTCAGGCCATGTTTTTGACTAAATTAACTGCTACATAACTTTGGACAAGTTCCTTAGCCTGAAGATCTCAATTTCCCCATTTGAAGAATAAAGTTAATAATCCATCTTCAATAGTCCCATAACTTGAAATAAACAAATATGGTAAAATGCAAAATATTTCCAAAGTATAAAACATCTCACAAATGCCAAGTATTGGTGTTATATTTCATAATCCAGCAACTAGCAGTTATATTTTATGATGCCATAAAAGCATGTGAGTTTATTCCAACAAGAGGAACACTACAAGGTGTTTATTCCTTATCACTTTCTATTAGTGATAAGGATACACATCTTGAATTAAGAGACAGAACACCACATACACTGGCTAACTCCCAACCCCTTGGGGAATTTACAAAGTGTTGTTTCTTTAAGAACTCTTCAGACACACTGTTGGTCATCCCACAACTTTGATTTAGATTCAATTTTTTTACTTTGGAAAGATAAATTCATCTAGATTTTTGACCCAATGAGAATCAGGAATCAAGGGCCTTCTCTCAACTGCCTGATACTATTTCATGAAAACAGCAGACATCTTAAATCTTAACTAGTCTACACTCAAAACTGAAGAATGCTAGTATGGGATTTTGCAGAGCAAAAGGTTATCAGGCTTTTTTTTAGTGCACCCCCACAACCCAGGAGGACTGCAGTCTTATTTACACGACCACCTTTTCCTACTCAGATTAATGTTAAGCCTCAGGGCAGGGTGGCCGACCTCACAGGCATCCAACAGCATTCCAAGGCACTGCAGACCACAGAAGGCATTGACACTGACCATGCTCAAGAGTGATATCTCCAAAATATCTGGTTGGCACCAGACAATCCTCTCTACATGGGCAGCCTAGGCACATCTCAGAAACAAAGCAGGCACTGTTTGCTAATCAGTGAAATGCCAGTTGACATCTCTCAATGATTAGGAATATATAAATCGACTCCGAAAATACAGCAAAGCCCACTCAGGCAAGATTTGTCTGTTTCTTAACTTGGCGCTGGATGTGTCTCTTGGCATAGGTATTGAGCTATGGCACAGAGGAAAGCAAGCTTTGCTAGCGTTGTTTTTGAGTCTGAGTCAGCCTAGGATGGAGACTGACAGCTGTGGAATTTGGTAAGGTCACCAATCAGAGCCTCTTTGTACTCTCTCAGCCTGTCCATCTCTCGCTTGGTTTTTCTTGTTGTATATTTAGATTTCAGTCTAGAGAGCTGTGTCTCTTGGTTTTTATATAATCTGGGTGCTGTTTCTCAACTGAGTAGGATGTTTCAACCTCTCTTGACACCAACTTCTTGGTTCCTGTTTTTATTCTCATTTTGTCCATGATCCTGATACTGGTCTCCTGGTTCCATATCCCAGGTTTTTCCAACTAACTGGAAGCAAAAACTTCAAGTGTGTGCAAGTAAGTCTGCAGGACATCTTGACAAATAAAAACTACTATCCATCTGGCTCTCCACTGTTTCTTGATAAAAATATCTCCCTACTATCATCTTTTGCCATTCAGTATACCATTATAAATCATTTTTATATCAGAAATCGAGTCAGACATAAGACATGTCATTAAAAAAAAACAGCATGTTACAAACGAGTGATTTGGTAAACTCTAGCACATGTGTTCTACTTGGTTTTAAGAAAGGTGCACTAAAATAAAGAGAATGACACCTACCTAGCTCACAAGATTAGTCACATTTATCCAATCAATGGTGAAATTCTTTTCTTAGAATGCAAGCAGTTAAAAAAAAAAAAGGTGCAGAGTGACAGGCTTGTTCTAAATAAAGTCAAGTTGAATGGAATAATTCCCAGCAGTTTGACGTATATAACATATTCAAGTCGCGTCTACCAAAATAATAACTACTATGACGTATTGATTCACAGAAGAAAGTGACGTTCAGTATGGAGAATTGCCAAAAGACCCAAGACAAAGACAGGCAGGCTGGGATTTCCTCCACTGGGCTAATTGTGACCCCAGAGCTCACGTGCTTCCCTGCTCTAGGCTCTTTTAGCCATGTGCACACACACACACCTTGTACGTAACAGAGTGCTAGATACCGTGCAAGAATCCACTAACAAAAAATCAAGACGACATCTTCTGCTTTTTGATGTTTTGCTTTAAAGGAATAATTGTAAAGGAATTAGAAATTCAATTCCTGACTTACATCAACTTCTTCTTTCTTAGAAAAAACTGAAGGATTTAGGATTACCTTGACAAAAAAAAAAAAAGTCCAAAGAGATACAAAACAAACTGATAAAGAGAAACAAATGACATTAAGCCATATATGTTAATAAAATTTTTATTCTAATAGGTTGCATTTCCAAATTTCACATTTCATTTTAAAAAGCTACAGGAACATGCAATAAAAAGCTTAAATAAATACCACTAGGCTCTTAAAATAAAATGCTTTTCTAATTTAAACCAACCATCATAAATCTCCATCCCTCTCTATTTTTCAAAGCAAAAGGAAATCATGCAGAGATGTGTAAACTCCTTGAATTTAGAGCAATACACAATCTTCTCTTTTCTATTCTTTGAACATAGCCTTTTGTCACTCTAGTTCAGTTTTGTCAGTAGAATCTATGCAAGATATAATTTGGCCCTTCACCATTTCAAATAGCTTGGTAATCGAAATGTTTCATCTATCTTACTGCATGCCAGTCTGCTGAGCTATGTTTTTTTCCTTCAGAATTCCCTCTAAAAATCTGGTTTTACATATGTGTTGTCCTACCTATAATTTTCACAGTATGTTTTTAGCATTTGAAATTCAGTGGGAAGAATTACAGGCTAACATTAAAACTGAAGTATCAAAAAGGCATTAAACTGAGAGTATAACATCTAAATGTTTCATGATACTGCCAAAAATATTTGGATATCAAATATGTGTCCACAAAATATAGATATCAGCTTCTCTCTTCATCTGTCAGCATTATCTCAAAGGCAGATGTTAATTATCACAAAAAATATGATGCTGATAATAAGGTTAGTGACAACCACAAAGGAATAAAAGACTATTATTGGGACCATTTGTACATCTGTTATTATCTTATGAAGACTGTGTATTGAGAACATTATTTAGCATTGGCTTTATCTTATTCTTTCCTGGAATCACTGCAAAAACCCAGTGAAGTAGGTACCTTTACAGAGTCCGCATTTTACAGCAGAAGTGACTTGCTCAGGGTCACACATCTGTTAAGTGGCAGAACGAAGACATGAACCCATGCAGTCTGGTTCCAAACTCTACCCTCTTAACCACTATCCTGCACCACCTCTAAGCTTCAATATGGACAGCACACTCCTCCCAAGGAGTGTCATACGCTATGCCTCATTTTCCCCACTACGTCCTTTGTGCCCTGTGGTATCGTACACAATCAATATGGACAGTTAAAATATAAAGAGGATAAATTATTTTTAAAATTGTTAGCTAAAAAGCAAACTTTAGAGGATAACATCCATCTGAATATTCTGCCTTACGTAGTACTTAATTTCAGGAAAATTAAGAAAAACAAACAAATAAAAATCAAAATAGTTTCCTTCCTTTGTGATTATAACAACAATAATAAAATGCCAGTGATAAATTTACATGAAAAGTTTGACAAGGAAGAAGTTATTCAGGAAACAAATGACCACGTAGCATACACAATTATTGAATAGACTAGCACAATAAACTTTTAACGATTTAACAAACGGTTATTCAGTTTGTGAAATGTTCAGGCATTCTGCGCCTCCCTGTGCTCTCTGGCCATTAGCATGATGTTTCTTTTTGGCCCTTCCATAGAGACAAGACTTGATTTCTGGCTCCATCTACAGAGTATGCTGGTGCTTTTAGCACTATGAACATACAAGGGTGAAAACTGCATTTGGTCTGATCCCATAGAGCAAGACATTTCCGGCTTTCTTACAAGTCTACAATCTATTTTTGAAAGTTATATACTGACTAAGCAACTGGGTTATATTCCAAAGACCTCCTAGAGTTTGGAATTAAAAGTGAGAGAAACACTGACATGTCAGTGAACTAATTTATGGTGCTCATTTTTAGAGAATAAAAGTTTCAATATGTGATTTTAAGTCTTTCCAAAACCAACAGTCTTCTTTCTGATGGCATCATTTTCAGGGAGCATATATTTAGCATTTTTCCTTTCTTCTACAATCCCATTTAAATAAACTTATCATATTATACTAAATAATTCTATCATATCCTCATCTAACAATAGCCAAATCATTCATTATTCCCATCCCTGAAGATATCTTCAACTCTATTGTCCCAAAGTCTCAAATTGCCATTATGCTATTCAATTAATAGTTCTTCTCAAGTGGCTACTGTTTCAGAAATTTCAATCAATATTCCCCTCCCAAAAGTCTCATTCTAATGTCTGTTGCCACCAATTACTTTTACTTGCTCTTGAACATCATATAAATTGAAACATACTGTTCACATTGGTTTTATCTATGAAATCCATCAATGTTGCTCAGTATAACAGTGGATTGTTACTTTTCATTGCTATGCACTATTCCACTGTGTAGTTATACCGCAATTTATTCTTCCATTCTAATATTGATAGATATGTTAGGAGGTTTTCAGTTTAGAGGTATTAAAAGTACTGCTACTATGTGTATTCTTATATACATATTTTTATGCACATGTGAACTCATTTCTTTTGGATATACATGCATAGAAGCAAAAATACTCTTACGATTACTGGGTCATGGGTTATATGTACTGAACTTTAGTATTTACTACCAAGTAGTTCTCCAGAGTAGTTGTAGTTTAACTTTGGTAGACCAATTAATGAAATGAACAAATAAAATTTCATACTTTTCAATAATTTTCTTAAAGATTTACTAACACAGTTACGATTAAATTATTAAATATTTCAGAACAAAATCTCAAAATTCAGTCAGTCACCCAGGAGTTTATAAACCAGTTAAATGTTTTGAGAAGCTGTTACAAGTGTCAATGGTTTCCAACACTGCATTTATAGAAATATATGCATGATGGATATAATACACTAAGTCAGGTATTCACCAAATAACTTTTAGTTCCTTTACCCAAGATCATTGGCTGAGCATTCAGAAGCAGTGGATGTAGGGATACACAGTGCTTAATATATTTCAAGTGTCTATAAATATAACTATTGAATAATTATCTAATAGATAGCTAAGTCATGCCATTCTAACTCCTATATGTTACTTAAATCAGTCCTTTCTTGTCAATCATCATTGCTTTCATTTGAACATCATTATCTTCCCCAGAACACTATAGTCAGCTGCATAAAAGTGTTTGATTAAAAGTTGTTTTCAATTATCTGTAAATATACAAACATTCCTAGAAAATATTATAGGCAAATGTTTATTTCTGGGGTGGACTTTTCCAGCCAGTTCATTTTGCTTAATGCCTACAATCTGTGGGCAATGTGTTCATAGACGATAAATGAAGCCAGATCAGAATCCTAAGGAAGCAAATCATCTTTTTAAAGGTTCATTCAGAAGTCAAATAAAAGCAATTTTAGAATAAGATGCTATTTGGGATTATGAAAGTTTATTTCTCCCAGCTCAGTGTCATCCTCAAGTTTACAGCAGCAAGAAGGCAAAGAAACTCAAGTATCCCCTGGAATTATACATAAATAATCCAATTCCAATCTCTCTCAAAGCCCAGTTCTATTCTGCAATCTCCCTCCCCTCTCACGCTACAGTATAAGCTCAGTGGTTGGCACAGTTAATGTTCAATAAATAGACATGGAGTGAATTAATGTCACATGGAATCTCCGGTTATTTTGTTAATCCTGTGAAATTCCCTTGTGTCACTACACTATGACTCAATCTGAGGGGTAGACATGTGTCCTATTCTGTAAGTGATTCCATCCCAAGGTACAAAGGCCAGCTGAGGCATTTAATTGTTTCTAAAAATACAAGGAAGGGAAAGATACTGAAAATGAAGATTAATGAACAAAATACATAATTGCAATTCTACATGCTAGGAAATTGACAATAGGAAAGACCCAGATGCATAAAAATCACAGTCTGTGCAAAGGGTCAGGCTAGAAGCCCCAGCAGCTGATATGCATAGCTGAGCCAAGACTGACCTGAACAACAGTGAGTAGCTCTTATAAAAATCCCCGAACATTTTCTAAGCTGGTGGCAACTCATCTGACTATACTTGTCAATTACCTGCTCAAGAATCACCAACAGAGAGTCAGCAATCAAATAAACTTAGGAACAGAGAAGTGCTAACCCCAGTCTTCAAATCACTTTTTTGTTTTATGAGACAAGAGGTAGAAATATGCCCTAAGAACCCAAGATCTGAATCCTAGCCTCTTCCATGACTGTTCTCAGGAGCAAAAGAGAAAAGAAAAAAAAGAAGTCACATCCCTGCTGTCCTTAGCTACTATTGGTGAATGTCATACTGACTTTGCTGAAGACACGGAAAGGAAGGGCCACTCAACTTTGTAAAGGCACTTCCATGAAAAGTTAAACCCAAAGTAGCACACAAGAGGAAAATAAAACCACTGGAAGAAACCCCCGGAACAGTCAATTTATTATATGTGGGCTTTTCAAAAAGTTCAATTATTCGAAAATACATCATCTTTAAGGCTGGTAGTGGATCAATATCGTGGGGTATCCCACTGTGTTAGGGGCCTGGGGTATGCAGTTAAAGGCCTTGCAAGAGTCACTGAAGCTAAAAGCTTTCATTCTAAGAAGAATGGATGGTGCTAATGAGAGGAGAGAAAAATCCACTTCAGGTAATCACCTGAAAGGAAATCACCTTCCTACCATAGAACCGAGTGAATGCCAAGAGCTGAAGGTGTGCAAAACAGCCGTAACTCCCAGCAGCTCCTCATGCTTCCATTTCCACAGCAGATCACTCATGGATTAAATTTGCTTGAGCATGAATCATAAACCCACATCCTTTATGTCTATTCCCACTACAAGCACAAAGTTATTATACACAAAAACAGTCTCCTGGGGAAGAAAAAATTCACACATAATAGACATGAATAATCTAAGATATTAAAAAACTACAGACACTTAAAAAAGAAAATATATGAATAATCAGGAGTGACTGATGAGTAAGTTACCAGACTTTCTGGGTGGGATCCTTCCTCCCAGGCCAACTGTGATCCTGGGGGAGGGGAAGGAGAATGGAGACAGATCCTAGTATTGATTGACTTCCACCACCAGGGGACAGGAAAAGCTTGAGGTGTATGCCCTTCGCTGATGCAAGATTATACAATTAACAAATCAAAAGCTGATCTAAATGAAAAGACCATTTTAAAAGAAAAGCAAATGAGCATCCTGGCAACTTTAACTTCATCCAAAACTGATATCTTGGCCTAGAAGTCCTTTTATTTAATCACGCAAGGATGACATCCAGGTACTGTTTTTCAAGGTGTGTGTGAGGATACCCCGGGACTGAAAGGAATCGTTCTTGATTTATTGCAGTATCCCAGGCTTCCCTCCTTTTCCCCTTTTCCCATTTTTGAACTGGAAGCCAAAAAACTCTAACGTAGAGGCAGGAAATTTCAGTTTGTATAAGTAGTTTTCTAAAACATGACTGGCAACATAAGGTCAGGAAGCTAGCTCATGATGAACAGAATAACTCCTGGTTTCTTGGTATCCTCATCTGAGTCAACATGATTCCACACAGTTTCCTAAATTATAGCTAATCTGTGGGAAGGTTGATACACATATATTTTTTTTTTCTTTTGGTGATGACAGAAAGTTTTTTATACCTCTCCTAAAGCACAAGTCATGTGATTATTGCCCAACATTGCAATTATGGCAAGCATGGTATGTATCTCTTTGTGGTCGAAAAGAAACAGACATGCGGCCGGGCGCGGTGGCTCACTCCTGTAATCCTAGCTCTCTGGGAGGCCGAGGCGGGCGGATTGTTTGAGTTCGGGAGTTCGAGATCAGCCTGAGCAAGAGTGAGATCCCGTCTCTACCAAAAATAGAAAGAAATTAATTGGACAGCTAAAAATATATAGAAAAAATTAACCGGGCATGGTGGCGCATGCCTGTAGTCCCAGTGACTTGGGAGGCTGAGGCAGTAGGATCGCTTGAGCCCAGGAGGGTGAGGTTGCTGTGAGCTAGGCTGACACCACGGCACTCACTCTAGCCCAGGCAACAGAGTGGGACTCTGTCTCAAAAAAAAAAAAAAAAAAAGAAACAGACATGCAAACTCAGACTGGATTTGGGCTTAAAGAGACAAAAATCAGCATCTTCACATGCAATGCTCAGGTGTACTCCCCCTTCCAAGCCTGTTTCCTTTTCTTCTACAACGGGTTTTCCCTTTCCTGGAGATCTCTACACCCTTGATATCTCCAACAGAAGTTCTGCCCAGTGTGTAAAACTTCTTTGGCCCTTCTCATCTTTCTCTTCTCTTTCCAGGGGTCATCGGGAAGAAGGTTAAGAATCATGGCAAGGGTAGGGGGAATAAGTGTCCCCTGAGGAGGCTGTTAACGCAAAAAAATTCAATAATTTGAATTTTCCTACCATTTTTTTTCTGCTTTGTCCCCCTAGAAAAACCAGCTGTCATTAATGGGCCAAAGGAAAGCCTGACTGGAATAGCTAAAAGGGAATGAACTGATTATCCCAGCTATCCATGAGTTAAAAATTCCCTATCAATAAAAAGGATCCAAGAAATAATGAATACATGCACCACAGCAATTCTATTTCTGCCCACATCCCTTCCGTCCATCTGCACAGCTAACTCACGTACACTCTGGACTTCAAAAGTAAGTGTGAAATATACAGACTGTCGTTGCCAATATCACCAATAGTTGGGATGAACCCACTGTCAAAGTTTCCGGATCACTGAAGTGGCCCACTCGTCTCATCAACATGGAGAGCAGATCAGTGTGCAACGTCTGAGTTATCTGCCTCTGGCTTCCAGTACTTTTTATGAACATACAGAAAGAGGAGGGACAAAATAGTCTGGTTTTATCCCTAGTTGGTAAGGGAGTTAGTCCTCTTCTTTGTATGATTACTGAGTTTTTCCAGAATAAGTAACATGTTTTCAGACGTCAATTTTTCTCTGAACCTTAGTATGAGTCTTCATAACAATAATGTGTTACTCCCTCTAAATGATTTCTGTGGTGTTAAATCAAAAAAAATAAATAAAATAATTTTAGTGAGAGACATGGTTTTACAGGCTTTGAGAAGGAACCTAAAAGCACGATAGACCCATACATAGTAGTTTTCTAATAATTGGAATATAGTAAGTGCTTGCAAAAGAGAATGAGTGAATAAAAAAAAGTGTGGGCAGTACATAAGCCACTGGAAATTTACAACAGTTTACATTTAAAAATACAATACTGATGTGAGTAAACACACAAAAAAGATAAAATAAACACGTGAGAAAAACAGCAAGACCACAGTAAGAAGAATGAGGACATGACAGATTCAACACAGTCCTGGGTGGCCCAGTGGGGGAAAAATGTATAGTAGACTATTACGACGCAAGAATCATATGGTTATTAAAATTAGGGCAGTAAAATCTGTGAAACCATATTAGTAACCTCAAGAATGGCAAACACTGCAATGCAAAATCCTAAAAAAAAAAAAAAAAAAAAAAAAAAAAGAACGGCAAACATGACTTAGTAAGTTGGATAAAGAAAAAAAGAGGGTGAACTAAAAACAAATTACTGTTTGGTGTGAGTCATGTGTTACATGTTCTTTCTAGAATTTTGCATGCAACACTGGCTGCCATACACAAAACACTAATTGCATCTCAAGAAGGATGTAGAGAAGAGTACAGATTCTCAAACAATCTAAAGTTTTAAGTGTAGTTAAGAGAGCTGTACTTCTTCCTCTTAGAAGCATTAGAAGTTGACATGTATAAAAAAAAAAGTTTGTAAGTACACGGAAAAAAATATTTTTCGGCAGGTTTTTAACTCCATTGCGTTGCAGAATTTCAAATAAGGAAGAAGAGTGAGCAAATGGAAGAGATTCGGCAGTATAAATGTTAAGATATTCATGGAAATGCAGAATATAGGTAATCCTGTTTCCTGAAAAAGTGAAGAAAACATATGGAACGTGTTACCAGGAAGGAAACAAAGAGAGGAGGATAAATGATTTCAAGAAGTCCCTAGAAATGCTCTGGAGAACAGGGGACTATTTAAAAGGTATAAACTCAGGAGGTGGATAAACAGCTGAAAAATGTGACAAGAGGTCTTATTCCTAACCGCTATTTCTGGCCCTTGAAGACACTTGTTGAAATAACATAACACCAAAGAGGATCGCCTTACATAAGGGCTTTACTCTGTTTAGGTGGAAAATCTCTCAAGTAAACTGAATCTTAAGTTTGAAAATGCAAACCATTGAATCAATTTAAAACATAATTATTATTTCGAGTCATCACTGCAAACATTCCAAGCCCCCCACATATTAAGCCAGATTCAACAAGTCAGGGTCTCAAACTTCTGTGCCTTCTAATCTCTATTCAGAAACTGTGTTTCTCCTCCTACTTAAATACACTATTCTAATGTAGCCAGTAGGATAATTTGCTTTTAAACTATTTTACACTAACACCTGTTTCCTTCCTGTTTAACTTTGTGTCACCAAAATATTCAGAAGAAACTGAATTCCTTCATCTGCATTTTATAATGATCAGATTTTGAAATATAACCAAGATTGTTCATACTTGATAGAAAAAAATGGGGAAATAATTTGTGATCATTTTTAAAGGAAAACTTTTGTTTTAGTCTTATATTTGGCTGCTTTGCATAGTTTTATTTTTTTGGAAGATTTAATATAGAAGGAAAACAGATAGTCAATTTGAGGAGTTTTTTGTTTTGTTTCCTTCTTTTTGGAATAGCTCTCTACCTACCTGCTTCATGTGTGGCAATATTCAAAAGGAAGCTGCATTACTGTAATAGGGAAGTTTTTACTAACAAAAAACCAGCCAAGTCAATCTGGCATCACCAAGGGAACACTGCAAGCTAACTTTCAAAATAAAATAAGTTACTTTGTCTTTCCTTGCCAGTTCAAAGGATGAAGATTAGCTCCAAGCCAATTTTCATGGAACCTTGTGCCCATCTAGGCCATGAAAGGAGGCCTGATAAAGCACTCGACTTCAAGTGGATCTCAACTCAATTTCTAGCTTTTAGTGGTGCCCGAAGAACAGGCTAGTTTCATTTTTTTGGCAGTGGAAAAAAGGAGGAGAAATTCCATCCTAATTATGAAAAGCTTTACATATAATGGCAATTAAGTACACAAAACATTAGTAAAAGAGGCCACAAGGAAAAACACCAACAAATTTTACAGAAAAGCACTGAGAGAAAAAAGTTATTTTGTCCTGTACTTAGGGTTAGCAAAATAGAAAGAGTGACCTATTCATGTTTTCTGAGGTTTTAATGATAACATTAGAATCCATGTGGAGAAATACACAAAACAATAATAAATATTGCCATATAGATCAATTAAAGTGAAACTTTGTTTACATCCCTGCTAATATACATCTCAAAACATAATGATTTTTATGGCTAGCTGGGAAAAAAATGAGAAAAAAACATGACTCAATACCCTGCAAAGCTTTGGGCGACATCAGCTCTTTCTGCTCTCATTTCAACTTTATATCATTCTCACTTTTTTTCCCAATAAACTTTTGGGTAGCAAGATTTATACGGTAGTTTCTTAAAATGTTTTTTCTCAAACTTGCTATTTTTAGACACTTTCATACTCTAGTTAAAATCTGACAATATGGAGTAATAGCACAGGCATTTCATTCACTTTTAAACCTAGCGCAACACATAATTGAATAGAATCACCAAACATAGTCCTTTTTTTTCATTTTGAGGCTAAACATTTATAAACAGGACATTGATACTATAATTAGCAGCATATTGAGTCTTGACTCTTCTACAGAGGCATTAACTGTGTCACCAAGAAAACATTTTTTGATCATGCTATGTATGTGCATAAAGGGCAGGGGATACTGGTTACCAAGAGAGCATCGCACATCATATATCACCGCATATGGGAGGGAGCAGGAGAGAGAAAGGAGAGAAGGAGGGAGAGAGAGAGACAGGGAGAGAGTGGAAGACAGGCCAATTTTAACGTATGCATTAAATTTAGGTTCAATAATGCAAATCTCCTTTACCATATGTCTGTTCAATATGTAAGTTAAAAACACGGAGACCCTAAGATTTTGCTTTCAATTTTCTTTCCTACATGAGGACTTGATAGAAGAAAGATTCTTCAAAACTTTCATCAAAACAGGCAATAAAACACTTTATAGTCAAATGTTAAACCAACAGCAGAGGTAACCTTCATAAACACAGAAAATCTATTCTCTGGGGGATGCTGGTGACTGTATCCAAAAGCATTAACTGCAAGGCCAATACGGTTTTCTAAAGGGACTTTAATTATATTCCCAGAATCCATACTATCAAAGAGAAAAATCACAGTCCATAGATCTTTAGTCTCTTCATCAAAAGCAAAGAGAAAAGATATAAATTTCTCCTTTAATGGACTATTGCCCATAAAACTATATTATTTTTTAAGTTAAAAATGGCTTACATTTTTGACCATATATTTTGAGGGGAAAAAAAAAAAGTTTTTCAAGCTTGAAAAAAGTATTACTTAGCCATAAAATTATAGTCTGAAATCTTGATTACTCCATTGACAGAACTAGACAGATCATCAAAGCATAAAATCAATAATGAAACACTGGACTTAAAAAGGACTCTAGAATAAATGGGCCTAACAGACATTTACAGAATATTCTACCAAGAAACTACTAAATATACACTCTTCTCATCAGCACATGGGACATTCTCCAAGACTTATCATATCTTTGGACACAAATACGTCTCATCAAATTAAAAAAAAAATCAAAATTATGCCATGTATCTTCTCAAACCACAGTGGACTAAAACCAGAAATCAACTCCAAGAGAAACACTCAAATCTACACAAATTAATGGAAATTAAACAACCTGCTGCAGGATCGATGATGCAATTAAGATGAAAATCAAAAGATTTCTCCAACTGAATGGGAAACGGGACACAAGCTGCCAATATCTATGGGATATAGCAAAAGCAGTTCTTAGGGAAAAATTCATAGACTTAAGTACATCAAAAAGACAAAAAGATCACAAATTAACAGCCTAATGTCACAGGCAAAGAAATTAGAAAAGAAAGAGCAAACAAATCTAAATCTAACAAAGAAATGACAAAGTTCAGAGAAGAAAAAAATGGAAACCAACAAAAAAATACAAAGAATAAATGAAACAAAAAGTTAATTCTTTGAAAAGATAAACAAAATCTATAGACTTCTAGCTACATTAACCAGAAATAGAAATGACTCAAATAAGCTCAATCAGGAAAGCAAAAGGAGATATTACAATTGATACCACAGAAATACAAAATATTATCCATGAATACTATGAAAATCTCAATGTGCATAAGCTAGAAAATGTAGAGGAAATGGATAAATTCCCAGAAACACACCATCTCCTAAGACTTAATCAGGAAGAAATAGATATCCCAAACAAACCAATAACAGGCAACAAGACTAAAGCACTAATAAAACAATCTCCCAACAACAAAAAAAGCCCCAGAACAGGTGGATTCACCAGACTTACAAAGAATTCCACCAGACTTACAAAGAAAAACTGGTACCTATCCTAGAGAAATTATTCCATAACATCAAGAAGGAGGGAACTCTGCCTAACTCATTCTATGATGTCAGTATCAATCACCTTATACCAAAGCTAGGAAAGGGCACAACAAAAAAAGAAAACTATAGACCAATATCTCTTATGAACATAGATGCAAAAATCCTTAACAAAATACTAGCAAACCAAATTTAACAGCACATCAAAATAATAATTCACCATGATCAAGGGGGTTTCATTACAGGTACACAAGGATGGTTCAACATATGGAAATCAATTGACTGGGCATGTTGACTCATACCTATAATGCTAGCACTTTGGGAGGCCTAGATGGGAGGATTGCTTGAGGCCAGGAGTTTGAGACTAGCAAGAGCGAGACCCTACAAAAAACAGAAAAAGCAGGCAGGCATGTTGGCATGCAACAGTAATCCCATTTACTCAGGACACTGTGGCAGGAGGATCACTGGAGTCCACAAGTGCGAAGTTGCAGTGATCTATGATGATACCACTGCACACTAGCCTGGGCAACAGAGTAAGATCCTTTCTCAAAAAAAAAAAAAAAAAAAGAAAAGAAAAGAAAATCCAAATCAATAAATGTGATTCACCACATAAACAGAAGCAAAAACAAAAAACCATATGATCATCTCAATAGATGCAGAAAAAATATTTGATAAAATGCAGGACCCTTTCATGATAAAAACCCTTAACAAACTAGGCATAGAAGGAACATACCTCAAAATTATAAAAGCTATATATGACAAACCCACAGCCAACGTCATACTCCATGAGGAAAAGTTGAAAGCATTTCCCCAAAGAACTGGAACAAGACAAGGGTACCCACTGTTACCACTTCTATCACCACTGTCATCACACCACCAACATAGTACTAAAATCCTAGCCAGAGCAGTTAGGCAAGAAAAAGAATAAATTTGGAGCAATTAGGCATCCAAATTGGAATAGAGGAAATCAAACTATCACTTTTCACTGAAGACATGATCTTGAATCTAGAAAATCCCAAAGACTCCACCAAAGACTCCTAGAATTGATAAATAAATTCAGCAAAGTCTCAGGTTACAAAAATCAATGTAAACGAATCAGTAGCATTTCCATATACTAGTAACAGTCAAGCTGAGAGACAAATCAAAGACTAAATACCATTTACAATAGCTACAAAGAAAATAAAATACTTAGGGATATACTTAACCATGGAGGTGAGAGATCTCTACAAAGAGAACTATGAAACACTGATGAAAGAAATTGCAGATGATACAAACAAATGAAAAAACATCTCATGCTCATAGATTGGTAGAATCAACATTGTTAAAATGTCCATATCACACTGCTCAAAGTGATTTACAGATTCAAAGCAATTCCCATCAAAATACCAATGTCACATTTCACAGATCTAGAAAAAATAATTCTACGCTTCATGTGGAATCAAAAAAGAGCTCAAATAGCCAATGCAATGTTACGTAAAAAGAACAAATCAAATTGGTATTAACTGATCAACACATAAGTGCACATATAAGAATAACATCTATTGGATGTTGGGAAGGGGGAGGGGGAGGGGGAGGAGGGCGAGGGGACGGGTATATACATACACAAAGAGTGCAATGCGCACCACCCGAAAGATGGACATATTTGAAACTTGGACTTAGGAGGGGTGGGGGGGGCAAGGGCAACATACGTAATCTAAATACCTGTATCCCCATGATATGCTGAAATAAAAATAAAAGGATATCAAGGTAGATATAAAAAAAAAAAACAAATCTGAAGACATCACATTACAAGGCTGTAGTAACCAAAATAGCATAGTATTGGTATAAAATATTCGCAAACTGTAAATCCGATTAAGGGATAATATCCAGAATCTATAAAGAACCCAAACCAGCAAAAGAAAAAAAAACATTAAAAAGTGGGCAAAACACATGAAC
>CAUYSK010042468.1:0-29707 GCA_963575035.1 Avahi laniger | reverse complement strand
ATACTGAATGTTCCCAACACAAAGAAATGATAAATATTTGAGACGATATGCTAATTACCCTGATCTGATCACTGTACATTGTATATATCAAAACATCACTATGTACCCATAAACATGTATAATTATATGTCAATTAAAAATAAATAATAAATAAAATTATCCATGAAAAAAATAAATAGCTGAATATAAATTTACAAATGTATGTTTGGGAAATATCCTATAATGGGAAACATCTATGATCAATCTTTAAAAGAAATGTCACTCCACTCCATTTTTCAGCTTCTTACATTGCAAGAGAATCTTCCTACAATAACTAAATCTTTCACAATAATAAGATTAAAAATTATGTAAGGAAGAAAAATTTAATTACCTTTGACCTCACTCCAAAGAAGAACTTGAACATTCTGAGGAATGAAAACATAAATTCCTCTTTCTGTCCAAGTCAGCAAGCAATGCTCACTGCAAGAGAAAGTGGAAGAAGTCAAGAGAATTTGATTTTGTTAAGACACAGAAGTTTATGATATAATCCCTAGAATTCTCCCATTAGCTATCAAGGTAAAATCGGACTGTACAAAGAAAACACAACAGTGATCCAGCTAATCAAATCCTAACACTTTTCTGTCTGTAACAACAGCCTTCTAAAAAAATAGCATAAAATGAAGCCAAATTGGGAAAATTCAGACACATACACTAAATATCTTCTAAAGAAAATGCTGGTATCTGGAAAAAAGAAAAGCTTAGGGATGACTTACCTAACGTTTGTAAAAACAGTTAAATTTCCCATACTTGATATGACGGGCACACTTAAAATAAAGACTAACACCGTACTGCCAATCACTGCTCTAATGATCCACTTTTAAGAACGGCAGTATTTCAACATCATTAGTTGTGTGTGGGCGACAAAAGGTTGAGAACACCTAGTCAACTATGTGCCAGGAGCTTTAATAAGTTCTCTCTCTATATTATCTAACTCTATAGTAGTCCATCAAGGTAGGTATGTTATCCTTACTTTATAAAAAAGAAAACTAAGGCTCAGAGAGATGAAATAATATGCCCAAGGCCATTCAGCATGAATGCAAAAGAGTCAGAATTTATTCCAAGGATACTTTAGCTCTAAAATTGGGCTTTTTTTCTGTACACCTCAAAGAATCTTTTCTCCTTTATTTATCTTCACTAACCCACCCATTGTCTGTCAGATGATTCCACTTAACTGAATTCTCAAAAAGCCATACATTCCCTAACTGCCAAACCCAAAAACTTCATCACTTCCCATTTTCTTGACCCCAAGCAGAAGCCTACCCTACTGACTGTTCCTTCCTTTTTGAACCTCACCTCCCTGGACTCCAGGACACTGTACTTTATTGGTTTTCTACCTTTCTCTCCAGTCCTCTGGTACTCTCTATCTCTGCTCGTCTCTGTCTATACTCATTTACATATATATGTAATTTACTCTCTCAAGGCTGCTACTATTTCTTATATACCACTGGTAATCCTCTTCTTACCCCTGGTCAAAACATTCTTCAACTTAGCAATGTTCTCATTCTAACCACCTTGCAAAGATCGGCAGTTCTGCTCCCCTCTGAAATCCCCCCCCACTGCCCATAGCAATTGCTTCTCCTCCCACACTCCACCTATTCCTTGTCCACCCTGCTCAAATGGCACTTAATCATGTACTGCTCTGTCACAACTCTTTTTTTTTTTTTTGTAGAGATAGGGTCTGACTCCATCACCCAAGCTGGAATGCAGTGGCATGATCACAGCTCACTGCAGCCTCAAATTCCTAGACTCAAGCAATCCTCCCACCTCAGCCTCTCAAGTAGCTAGGACCACAGGTGTGTGTCATCATGCCCAGCTAATTTTTTAATTTTTTGTAGAGATGAGGTCTCAATATGTTGCCTAGGCTGGCCTTTAACTCTTGGCCTCAAGCAATCCTCCTGCCTCTCCTCCCAAAGTGCTGGGATTACAAGCGTGAGCTACTGCTCCCAGCCAATATTCATAATATTATATAAGACAGTAGTAATGATGGAGGAATGAATACGGTTTTACAACAGTACATGGGAACAAATGTCTAATCTAAGCTTGCTGGAGGAGTTAGCAAAGGTTTCAAAGTGGCATTAATTATTGCTTAAGCTGAGGAGTAGGCAGAGCCAAATCACGAAAGGCTTTGTTTACCATGGCAGGGACTGTAACAGAAGCTTTAAATAGCTACACTCAAAGGAATAACTATGGTTCCAGAGAACCAAGCATACTGTGGCCTAGCTATTAGAAAACATACTCTTAGGTGAGGGACTTCCCCATACCGGACACATCACACCACGGTCAACAAATATTTATGAAGTGTCTATCAGGTGGCTGGGTGTGGTGGCTCATTCCTGTAATCCTAGTACTTTGGGATGCCAAGGCAGGAGGATCGCTTGAGGCCAGGAGTTTAAGACCAGCCTGGGCAACATAGCAAGACCCTGTCTCTACAAAATTAAAGTTAAAAAAATTAGCCGAGCATGATGGCGTGCACCTGTAGTCACAACCAGTCAGGAGGCTGAAGTCGGAAAAATGCTTGAGCCCAGGAGTTTGAGGTTATAGTGAACTATGATCATACCACTGCACTCCAGCCTGGGCGACAGAGCAAGATCCTGTCTCTACAAAAAAAACACCCAAGTATCTATCATATGCTAGGCACCAGGCCAAGTACTGAGACTACGACAGTGTGAACACAGCAAACACAAAACCCTCACAGAACTCACTGTTGAGGAGTAAGATAGGTATAAATATTGTATAAATATGTAATTATAAACTGTAATAAGTGCCATAAAGGAAGAGTGGTAAAGGAGGAAAAGTTTTTAATATGGTTTATCTAATTATGGGCAAATAAATAGCTGTCTTTCTCTAGTAACTTTCAGGATGAATTATAGGTTTATTAAGTGTTATAAAGTCTGTATTTCACTTTTAAATACTTCAGTGTAGGTAGTGTAACATATACATAAATTAGTTTTTATCCTTACCCTTTAGAGGCAATTAGTTAACATTTCAACTGTTTTTTAAAAAAATACATTCTAAGAATGGTTAGACTTTGAAAGAACCCAATCAGGAGTCCATACACCAGTGCACCCTATAATAACCTCTAAATAACACTTTCTGAATCTGCATTAGAGATCTTATTAATTAGCCTAAAAGATATTAGAAATAATTCTTCACTGATGAAATAAGTAGAGTTTAAGACACATAGACTGACTGGAAATCATACATTGGTACCTCAACCTTTGCAGAACAAGGGATAAGAACTGGCAGGCTCAGCAGTTGATAACCTTTAGAATGACATTCTGTTAGTAGATTTTGCACCTAATCCAACTAGAAGGCTAGTTGAACTCTGACATTAGAATGTGGCTGAACCTGGCTGGGCATGGTGGCTCATACCTGTAATCCTAGCACTCTGGGAGGCCCAGGCAGGAGGATCGCTTGAGGTCAGGAGTTAAAAGAGACAAGCCTGAGCAAGAACAAGACCCTGTCTCTACTAAAAATAGAAAGATTAGCTGGGTGTGGTGGGGAGTGCCTGTAGGCCCAGCTACTCAGGAGGCTGAGACAGGAGGATCTCTTTTACGCCCAGGAGTGTGAGGTTGCTGTGAGCTAGGCTGACGCTATGGCACTCTAGCCTGGGCAACAGAGCAAGACTCTGTCTCAAGAAAAAAAAAAAAAAGAAGAAAGAATACGGCTGAATCTCACTTGAGCAGATCTTTTATGAAAGGTACTTGTCAGAGTACCTAAACAGCAGAGAGCTGAAACTTCGCCAAGCTTACAAGGACCAAGTTCTACAAATATTTTTGTGCCTACTTGCTAATAAACATACCTCTGTGTGGCAGATGTCAGTCTGGGACTTGCTTTCATCGTAACATCCCACCAGGTAGGGAAGGTTATGAGGGAACAAGCACCTATAGCTCTTAGCCCTAATTGTCAGAAGTTCCCCAACAAGTACAAATTCTCTATTTGGTTTTGAAAGGGAAGGTATTTCTGAGATCTTTCCATTCCTCTCATATACAGGACATTTCATTTAACATAATTATTTCCTAACTTACCAAAAATAATTTAGTGCAAAAACAACCTTAAAAAGCTAACTGTTTCTGAACAAGAAACAAAGAGAAAAAGGCAAGTCTTTTTTTTTTTTTTTTTTTTGGGTAAGGATCAAAGGGAGAAACTTACCTAAGATGTAAGAGTTTGGGGAAAGACAAAGACTGGGAGGATCCAACTGTATGATCATACTGAGGTTCTGATCTAGAAGGTAAACGTATCTGTTAAGGTCTTAATTACAACACAGAAGTATACTTTTCCCAATATTGGAAAACTTTTGTCTTCAAAACAAACTCAAGAGCCTAACTGCATTTGCCCTTATTCAACTCACTCGAATCATAGGAAAGATAACTTGATTAAAGACTTTTTGGTTTCTCTGAATCTTTTGATAAAAATTCAACTTCACTCTTAAAAAGCATAATAAAATCTTTAACACATACATAGACTAGCAGAGATTTTAACCCAGTCCTTCCATATGGGTTCCTCAAAAAATCCCAACCGGCCATACAAATCATTACCTTAGATTAATCACAGGGAGAGGAGGCAACGACAGGAGTTTCTTGAACTGATGTGTGCTTATAACTTCCCCATCAAAGTTCACTTCCCATATCCTGGAGCCAGGGCGAGCACAGTATATCAGAGGTTGCTGACCCCCATAACATCTTTCAGGAAAGAAACAAGCTCCATATTCTCCATCTCTTTCCTTGTTCCCAATTTTCCAAAACTTTTCTCTAATACCCAGAAGAGAAAGAAAGCATGTTTACTTACAAAAAAAAGTAAAGATCAGCGGCTCTACAAATCAGCACGGCTGTAATAACCTCACCCACAATGTCTTCTCCTTCATTCATACTAGCAATATACTGACAAGAATAGAATGGAAAGGTCAAAATAGGGTTCTGGGTCTGATTTTCCATTAACCATTTCTGTGACAGAAAGCAAATCATTTCACATTAGTACTCAGTTTATTAGCCACAGAATAAGTGGCTCAATATGATGGCCCCTTTCAAATCTAAAAAGTGAGTGCCAACAAACCATTTCATATACCCTTGACTCCTGCTGATTGCATTTCAAGTCACTTTATAAAACATTCTTTGCCTACTCCGTGGAAGCTACTAATCTACCTCTCCAACACTGTCTCCAAGCCACTCCATTAGCATAAATATCTTTCCTCAAAATGCCAGATCCTTCTGAAACTCTGTACCTTGGAACATTCTGCTCCCTTAGGATTATGAGTGAGATATATTAAAAAGTTTACCACACTGCCTGGGGAAATGGAAAGTAAGAATGATGAAGAAGTTGTCTCCTTCTGAAAACTCTTATTACTTATTCTTTATGACTTAGCTCCATCATTCTTCCTCTGAGAAACTTTCTTGACTCTCATATGCTGCATTGCACGCTTCCTGTCTGTGCTTCCATAGCACTTACCACATTATAGATGGTAATTTTATCTATTTGAAGAGTAGATTATGACTTTTCAGGACAAAGGCCATTTCCTATTCCTCTTTAGTTGAATTCCCAGTATATAGCACAGCATCTGACCCGCAGAAAGCACTTAGTACACTGCAGTGCTCCATAAACTCAATCTCTTTAATGGAGAATGATCTAATATGCTCTCTAGCAGGAATTTACTAGATGACCTCAGATAATTCAATAAATAATCCTGTACTTATTTGCTTCATGAATAAAATATAACATCTGCTTTACTGTAAGAAAATGGATGTGAAAGCGCTTTGAAATGTATACAGAGCAATACATGAAGTTACAGTTTTACTTATATTACGTATTTGGGAAATAAAATATATTGCTTGTTTATTTTATATCCTCTATGATGCCTAGTACAATGCTAAGGATCCAGAGTACAGTAAATGTTTGCTGAGTGAAAAAATGCAGTCAATTCATTCTCATTTGCACTGTCATTAATCTTACTTTCTACATTTTCAAACAAATATGTGACAGGCACAGGTTAGATATTTTCATATACATTATCTTAGTCCTTAAAACTATCTATATGAAGCAAATTCATATCTATCACTGTGGCTAGTCACTAGGAGTCCCAGTTTTTTTTTTAAAAATGCTGTTTGTGGTAAATTCCCCGCTGTCCTAATGGTTAAAAATGCTGTTTGTTAGGAGGGAACATAGGTTGAACAAAAAAATACTTTTTTTCCAACTTAAATAAATTTTTAAGTTACTGTACTATCCATGTCCCTGAAAACTGAATTCTAGGTAATAGAGTGGGCATTTCTAAACATGTTATTTTTGTAATAGGCTCTATGTTATTGTCATCCAACTCTAGTTACACTCCTGTGAAGTGGGTACCTATAGTTCACTATACAATTCTCCCTTCGCTTGTGTATGCTCAAAATTCTCCACAACAAATTTTTAAAACAAGGAATGGTCCTGAGAAATATGGAGGCTGGCCAGGGCCAGTGAAAAAAAAAAAAACCGGGGCGGTGAAAATTTCTTGTAGTGAGAATGGCTGAGGAACTTTGGTACAGTTATACACAATATTCAATTCATGCTGTTTCCTATTTTGTTCTAGTATTCCACAGGTACCTCTAATACACTTCTTTGCCATTCATTGTACTTTTGGCTCCACCCTTGAGATTTTGGTGAGATATTTGTTAGCTTCACAAAGCTCTTAACTAGTCTTCATCCAATTTTACCTTTTAGTAAAATTCTATTAAATACAAAACAAATTTCAAAAACAACAAAACTCAATCAAGAAAGCCTTTCTGATATCCCATATTGAAGCAGGCCTTTGGCCTTCTCTCATGGCACTTACATCGTGCCTCATGTTAGGGGGTTCACTGAATACTTGTTTTAGTCGCCCACTGGACTGTTCAGTCTCCTCTACTCTCTAACATCAGATCTCTGCTCTCTAACACACGACTGGCTCCTTACTAATGTCTGCATACTTGATTGAGGGGTTTGGGCTAGATAACACCTAAGTCCCTTCTGGTTCTAAAATCCTGTCTTTCTGATGACTGATGGTTGGTCAACATACCTCTCAGTGTCACACAAGAAGGATCGAGTAAGTGAAGATATAAGTAGTCTTCCATCCAAATAATCTAACTGGACAACACAGGAGTCAACTGTTGTTATTGTCTGAACAGGAAACATCACAAAAGCAGCAGCTGCCTAAAAGGGATGTGAGAAGGAAATAAAGTTTACTTCATCATAACATATAACCTCCTCCTCTTTACCTTTTAAATGAAAATAACTTGGATAACACAATAAAATTTTTAAACAGGCCAAAATTTAATTTGTTTATAAGGATATGAAAATTTCACTCATTTAAAAGTTTTGTGAAATCATTTGGTACATAACTGCAGAAGAGAATTCTGAAGGCTCTCTTTGTGATTATTTAATCATAGACGTTGGAATGAAAAAGATGGAGCAAGTTTTAGAATACATGAGAGAATTTTTCACCTGTAGATAATACCTCTCCTTTTTGGAAAAGGACAAATTAAGTCTATACTATGTGCAGGGTTTCAATTGTATTTTTGACCAAAAATAATTGTGAATCAAATGATAATTTTGATGGATCATTATGGCCAAACCAGAAGAATATTCTGATGTGTTCATTTAAATAAAGTAATTTAGAGCCAAGCACAGTGACTCACACCTGTAATCCCAGCACTTTGGGAGGCCAAGGAGAGCCAAGCACAGTGACTCCCACCTGTAATCCCAGCACTTTGGGAGGCCAAGGAAGGAGGATCACTTGAGGCCAAGAGTTCAAGACCAGCCTGGGCAACATAGCAAAACCTCATCTCCACAAAATATTTAAAAATTAGCTGGGCGTGGTGGTGTGCACCTATAGCCCAAGCTACTTGAGAGGCTAAAGCAGGAGAATCATTTGAGCCCAGTAGTTTAAGGTTACAGTAAGCTATAATCAGGCCACTGTACTCAAGATTAGGTGAAAGAGAGAGACCCTGTCTCTCAAAAAAAGTAATCTTGCCAATAGTTGTTAGATCTCTTCTTTTCTGCCAGGATCCCACACAGAAATAAGCCAGTGAGAGACAAATCCCCCACTTCTGATATAATGGCCTTGGAAAAGCATGACAGTGAAAAGTTGGTTTGTTGTGCCTCAATGACAGACTAGAGCATTCTGTTAGAGTAACCTGAGTCTCAACCTTTCTCTCCAGCAATAATTGTGGAAGGAAACCTGAGGACCCACACAACAGAGCGCAAACCTGGGGTGCCTTTAAGACTCCATTCATAATAAGTTTCTCTCCATCCTGAGAGAAAATATTCTTAGACCCATGAGTTTCTTCTACACAGGGACCAGAAGAGCAGGAGCCTAGACTTGGTGCCATTTCTATGTTTGCCATTTTATTCACATAACTAATAAACAGATGTCTTTTCTTTCTTAATAGCCTTGTATCAAAGAATGCTTTGTTTAAATGAGCCGTGCAGGTGGAATTAGGGAGTACTGCCTTAGATAATGCACAAATTATTGAAATTAGCTCACAGAAGCCATTCTGTAACAGTATCAAGCCAAAACAGGCCACCATATGTACTACATACAAACAAGTCTGCTCAAAGTCTCCAAGTTTGGGTTCTCAATCAGTCCCCCCAAGAAATACAGTAGATAAAATCACATGCTTTAATTAAAAATTCTGTAAGACAACACCACATACACAAAGAACTGGACTGGTTCTCACCTTTGCTTGTTTAGAAGTGTTGAGTTTGATGGCAGAAACTTTCCCGACATGATCACCTACAAAAACTCTAAGAATAGCTGTATCCCAACAGAGAGCTGTAACTTTTCGGCCTTTGTGTTCTGAAGACACATAAATCTGTTCTGGTTTCCCACGACGCTCTTGATTTAATTCCCAAACAATTACATGACCTTGACTGCAAAAATTGAGTCACAAAAATTGAGTCATTACCATATTTTTGGTAATTATAAAAAAAGGTACAATTTAATTGCATTACAATATTAACTATTTAAATATATGCAAACTTTTGTTCTTCAGAAAAGAGGAAGTAAAAAGTTGAGGTATTAACTTACTTGCCTCAGTCACTAAACCAGCATAATAGGAGAAATTAAATATTCTAAACTATCTCTGTTCTTTTCTCTTACAATATCTTTAAAATTTTGTTGCCTCAGATTAGCATTTTCCACAAACATGAGGGCAACCAATTGCCTGTCCTGGTTTGCTAGGTACTGAGGGGTATCCATGCTAAAACTGGGACAGTCCTAGGCAAACCAGGATGGTTGGTCACCCTAACAAATACACTTATCAATTTAAAGTGCATCTGGAAAAGAACAGAGCTTTAAAACAGTTTCTTACCTGGTAGCCACAGCAACATAATCATCATCATGTAAACAACAGGCAACCTGAGAAATTGCACCTTCCTAGAGCACAAAAGGAAAAAATATTTTGTCAATCTCAAGTTTTATAATCTTCTTTTATTTCAAATGATTGTTTATATGGGAGAAATCCACATTTATGAGACGTGGAATGGCATATGACAGGACTGCCCTTAATCTTACCCTGTGTGAAAGAAAAAGCCTGTGCTTCCAGCCTTCTTTCTGAATGAGATGGAGTCCTCCTCCCGAACTGCCCAAAGCCAACCATTTCCGAGACACAGCTATGCTCGTGCACTAAAAACGTATGAAGAGGTAAGTGTGAGATAATCACAGCAACTTAACCAAATAGACTATTCTCCAAAATAAATACTGAGGATTTATGAATCAGGTTCCTCCCCTCACTCTACCCCCTGCCCAGATGGATAAAACATAATGGTACTTACTTTCTAATTCTGGATTAGTGGAAAATACTGAAGAAAGAAGATTTTGTTTTTTAAACTTTTAATTGAATCTGAAAAAGGCTGAATAAGCTCAATTGTATAAATGAGTAATTTTCCCTCGACAAAGCCAGTTATTAGATCATCTGTATTTTGTGTAATTCGGCTAGGTCATTCCAATGCTGACCACAGTGGAGGAAGACCAAGTAAGTTACCAGGGGATAAAGCAACCACTTTAATCATTTAAATCAATTCTGGTCTGTATAATCATCACAAAACACCCACAGCTCTTAGAGCAAGTGAGACTACAGAGGGCGCAGACACAGGTCACTGTCATGTCTCCTCACACCCCTGGCCTGCTGATTTCTCTCCTTATCCATCAAAGCAAGCCGTGGTCATGCTGTGCCTAATACCCTGTGGAAAGCTAGTGGATGACTAAGAGATTCCCAATCCTCTTCACCTTTGTTGCTTTTCCCCAGAGAAGTTGTAAAACCTAAATATTCACCTTCCAGTTTACCAGGCTGCCAGGTGTAACCATGTAGCTCAATTCCAGCTAAGCTTGCTGGGGGCTTCTCAGGAAGCTTTATCCAGAAAAGGGGAGAGCCTGCAGAAAAGAAAGCTTTTGCCCTTGGCCCCCTCTTTCTTGCTTATGAAGCTAATGAGAACAGTGAGACTGGAGGTAGGACACACTGCAAAAGTGATGAAAAGTTAACATATGGATGACGGTAGAATAGGAAGGATGGAGTGTCTTCAGTGGTATCACTGGGCCACTACACTAAACCCAGAAACACTAACTTCCAATGAGATTATAAACGTCTTTATTGCTTAAGCCCCTATTAGTAGGTTACACGATATTGTAACTTGCAACTGAAAAAATTTCTAACTGATGTCAACCCTCACAATTGTTGCTCATATTACTTTGTCTACCATTCCCTATTCTTCCTTCCCTCAGAGGCCAGAAAGGTGCTTTGGGATGGTAGCAAAAGTGTAAGCATGAAATTATTTTGGAATTGGTTATGAGACTTTGTTCTTCACCATGTCATTCCTGGGTTTAATCAAAAGAACTCAGAATTTGAGGCAAATAAATAGTTCTTCCCACAGAGCTAACTTTTGCCTTGCTCCCTAAAACAGAAGTTACATCAAATGCCGTTTTGGAATGATCTTACTATAATTGCAGTTGTTCAAGTTATTCAAAATGTAATGGAGCCGCTGGGCTCAGAAACTGATATCTCAAAATACGGTGCTTTGACATGCTGACAGGCCTTAGAAGCTGCCTCGAAATCAAAGTCCCTCTAACCTTGTCTTGTTCATCACCTTCCTGCAAATGCAGGGTGGGACTCTCTGGAATTTCTTTATTTGACCAAGAAAGCTTCCTTCTAAAAGAAATGCAATTGTCTTAAACCCCCTTCCTAGGGATCTCATCAAATAATCAGGAAAGATCAATCACAGGAGGAGAGAAGAGACTGGGAGTCATCACCACACCCAGACAGACTTTCCATCTATTCTTCTGAAGGCAGCTCCAAGAGATTACTAGGGGGACTTTATGTGCATAAGACAGATTGTTCCTACAAAGTTCCATCCCTCACCTTCCCATAATGTCTGCCTCCCACCTACCAGGCCCATGCATTCTCCCAGATGATTCGCCGTTGCCCAGTAGAACTCTCTATATTCCCATCTCCCCCCTCCCCTATGAAAAAGAGTATATAAGCTTCTGTACTGGATTACTGGGTAATCATTCTCCTGTGATTCCCCTGTGCCACACATGTTAAAAAACTTTTTGTATGCCTTTTCTCTTATTAATCTGCCTTTTGTCAGCTGATTTTCAGTGAACCTTCAAGGGGTGATGGGGAAGTTTTCTCTTGGTCCCTACAGGGTATACTCATTTATACTATTTTATTTTCAATTAAATACATTACTTTCTGAGAGAAGACAGCAAGATTAAAAAACTAAGCAATCAATGTCAAGGTTTCCAGGGGTGGTGAAGAATTCAAAAGACAGTTCAAAAAATAAATCAAGAAAGAGCTATGAAAATGCTACTTCTATGTAAGGTGTAGACCTAAAAGGAAGAAGCCGAGGCAAAATTAATATAGAGAGTTTATTTGGGCCAAGGTTGAGGACTGCAGCCTGGGACACGTTTCCAAGTTGCCTTGAGGAGTGCTCTGGAGAACAAGAGAGACTCAAGTTTTCAGGAGACGGGGTGATTACAAACATTTACCAGGAATTCTCATTGGTTTACAGAAATAATACTGGTTAGCGATGGGCTATGCATAGTTGAACTATAGGGTTATGGCATTTTATGGCTACTTGGCATCAGTTAGTCTAGTGCCTGCAGAGCAAGTGGCTTCAAGAGGTAATCATTTAGCTCAAGGGGGAGTGACGTAACTGCTGTTTCATTCCAATGCCTCTCTGTGTCTGATAATTTAAAGGGGCTCGTATTCCTCAGACAAAAGGTTTCTTTTTTCCACAAAGGTATGAATAAGACAAGCAAGAACACCCAAGATTCCACAAAACATAAGGAACAAGACAGCAGGGGCACACGTAACAGAGAGCACACAAACTTATAAATTTGAAACTGATACAAGAGTTAAGAAATTCACCTTTAGACGACTGGAGTCCAGACGCAGGGCTGAGAGTAATGGATCCAGAGACTCAAACTCTGCGAGAACATGGCTGTAGGACTCTGGTATCACTGGCACAAAAGTCATTTAGCCAGAAAGTTGAAATTTCTTGAGTGATAGGTACAGAATTCTTCCCCTAAATAAAACATACAAAAATATAATTTAAGAAGCTCACCATTCAATCAGCATGCATTTAGTAAGTATGTGGGGAACATAAGGAAACATGAGAAAGGGACCACGATCCCTACTCCACAGGTGCTTAGCATAAGGTGGAAAGAAAACACATACAGGTAACATCTTATGCCACAGTGTGCTAACACCGTGTCATTCATTCCCTGACCCTAAAACTCCCAGAGTAACAGGTCCAGATTCTCAAAACCCTCCATAATCCTATCCCCTTTTATTACCTAACTGTGGGAGTTGGTAGAATGGACACAGTAGGATTTAAAAGGAAAATTGGTCAAGCTCCTCTGAGGTAAAATATTAACAGCCAGCTCACTGCTGCATTTCTTTGAGTTGAAAATTTTCTTCTGTCTTTAAGAGCTCCTTATTAAAATCCTATCTTCTGTAAAGGCCTCAAATTATAATCCCTTATTAGCAAGCACTACAGTTATCAGCTAACAATTGAACAGTATGTAATAGAAATAGGCCTCTGGACCTCTCTCTCCAGCCTAGCAGGGTGTCAGTAAGTATGCTGAATGAATGAATGCACCTACTAAGTGAAAAGCAAGCAGCAGGAATCAGAGCACAAAGAGTAAGAACTTTAACAAAAGAGACCAGACAGGAATGAATACAGATAAGAATACAAGGTAGCAAATGTCAAATACTCCATGAGGACTTGGAAAACTAACACAAAAGTTTTTAATCTGTTCAACTACTCTCAAGTGCACATTTTTGTCAAATCGTACCAATTTTCCAGAAAAAAAAGAAATAAAAAGAAAATTCTACCCATTAATTTTAACTTTCCTCAATCATTTGCTACCTGTCAAATTAAAAAGCAATTTAATACAACAAAAAAATTCAGAAACAACTGTTTATACTTAATTGCTTTTTGTTTACACTTTGTTTTGTGTTCTTGACTTTAAGGAACATTATGTATTTATTCATTTATTCAACAAATACATACTGAGCACCACCTATGTGCCAGGCATTGTTCTAGGTCCTGAGATAACAATGGGGGACAAAACAAAGACCGAACCCTCAAGAGCATATTTTCTAGTGAAAAAACATATAGAAGCTTATGATATTTTTTACTGCATACACATAATATGGTATCGTCTTCTGCTATTAACATTGTTCTTAATACAACTTGACCTTTGCAAGGAGAATGGTGTTCTAAAAAAAAAAAGGAAACTTTAGTATCTTCATACTCAAATTATTTGAGAATTCCTGATCCCCATCTAAGAAAAATATTTCCTCATTCTTTTCATTCATTTTATTGAGTACCTAGCAAAACATCAAGCATGGGGGGTGGAAAAACAAGTCAAGTAAAATAATTCCAGAAATCAGTCAGTTTATAATTAAATAGGGAGACAAAGACAAATAACACACACACACACACACACACACACACACACACACACACACACAGAGGTCTTATAAGGGAAACATAAGCAAAGTGCTCTGTTAGGACAGAGGGATCACATTGAAATAAAGGGAACCATAGAAAACTTCCCAAGGGAAGTAGCACTGATGCCGAGTAGGCTTTTCTCTGAAGGAAAAGGAAAAGAGTAGCAGGTAGGGCAGCAATAGGCAAAGATACGGAGATGAAAAAATGCAGAATATATTTGGAGAATACGAGTTTAGTCTTTGGTTGAAACATCAGATACAAGTAGTGGAATAATGAAAGATAAAGCTGGGATAGTAATTTGGGCCCAAGTTACAAAATACTTTGAATTTCAAACCAAGAAATTTAATTTGGCAGGCAACAGAAAGGCACTGAAGAATTTGGTGTTGGGAGGTCACATAATTTCTGTAAAGTGATGTGGGCAGATGCTAGAAAACAAGGACTTGGGGAAAAGGGTGGGTGGTGAGGAAGTGAAGATAAAGCATTCCAATTACTTAAGAAGTCTGGTGGAAAAGGAGAAAACCTCATGACTTTCCAAAAAGGGAAGATTCAGATGGATTAGTAGGTAGCAGCTAAAATCAGAGACTTGTTTTATTTTTTCAGAGACAGGGTCTTACTCTGTGGTCCAGGCTGGAGGCACAATCATAGCTCACCGTAGCCTACAACTAACTCTTGGCCACAAGCAATCCTCCCACCTCAGCCTCTAGTAAAAGCAGAGTCTTTTTTTTTTTTTGAGACAGAGTCTCGCTTTGTCAACCTGGCTAGAGCATAGTGGTGTCACCGTAGCTCACTTCAACCTCAAACTCCTGGGCTCAAGCAATCCTCCTGCCCAATAGCTGGACTACAAGTAAGTGCTGCCATGCCCAGATAATTTTTTTCTATTTTTGGTAGCGAAGGGGTCCTGATCTTGCTCAGGCTGCTTTCAACTCCATACCTCAAGTGATCCTCCCACCTAAGCCTCCCAGAGTGCTAGGATTACAGGCATGACCCACCACGCCCAGTCTAAAAGGAGAGTCTTTAAAACGAAAGTGACTGAAGATACAAGAAAAAGATAAAACCATGGAACAAGATCCAAAAGTGATAGAAAGAAATGATATCAAGACCATAATGTTTCTTTCACTTGTGATCTTGAAACAAAGAAACTGAGGTAGATAGGCCATTTTGTTTTGATCTCTGTGAAAAGAGAATATGCTGGAAGTTATGACATAATGGGAGAAGAGAACCTAGTTAAGCTTCTTCCTAAAAAAAAAAAAAAAAAACAAAAAGATTTAAAGGAGATGAGAATGGAAAATAAAACAGCATAAGAAATGTTAGTTCTCAAGAGCAGTTGCTGGGTGACAGTGTTAAACCAACTCCAACTTTATACCTTTCTTTATGTCAACTCTCCGTGAAATGAGTGGTTCCCCTCTAGCTCTTTTTATCCAAATCTACCCAGCCTCCAAGATCCCATGTAAGCCCCACTTCTCAGAATTCTCAAGGTGAAAGAGGACTCAAAGGTAATTCTGTGCACACATCTCCCAAACTCAGAAATTGGTTTTGCCCTAGACACCTGACATTTTCAGCAACGAAAAGAAAGCACTCACTCTCATGACACTGCCAATTCCAGTATTCCACAGTGCTCACTGATACAAGGCCTTTTTAATATTGGGCTGAAATCTGATCACTTAGAGCTCTTAGCATTATTCCTAATTGTGGCTTCTACAGTTGAATTGAATAAATCTGCTCTTTCCAAAATAACCCCTCAGTATTTGAAAAGCATTATCAGGTCTTCTAAAAATTTAACATTCCCCATGCTTCCACCATTCCTGATGTGACAATTTCCAAATTCTCCATTCTGGTCAACCTTTGACAGAGAGACACTTTGACAGACACTTTAGTTTGCCTGAAAATGATGTGCCTAGAACTGAACATAATACTCCTTAAGTAGCTGGATGAGCCCGGAATAGAACAGAAGCACTAACTTCCTCAATCTGGACACTTACTTTCTATATTACATGCTAAAATAGTTAGCTGTGTTTTTGAAGTGGCCATGTTACACTGTTGATTCAACAGAGCAGTCAACTAAAACTCAAAGAAATGTTTCACATAATAAAATCTTCCTAGCCAGTACCCACATACAGTAGAATTGAGCTCAAATTGAAAGCTGCTATTAATCAAATGCAACAATGGATATTATAAAAAGTACCTAGAAATTTACAGGCTCAGTACAAACAAGAATAGTAGAATGATAATTTTTCAAGCTGGGTTGCATATACATAAGGGTTCATTTTATCATCCTGTCTACTTTGTCTAAGTTTGAAATTTTTCATAATAAAAAGCTTTAAAAGTATACACTTTAAAAGAAAAACCTCTGTACAAACCTTCAATAGCTCTCCTTCCTATATAATTTTGTGATTTATCCCATTTTACCCTTCTATTCTCCAACTGTATTGGACCATCTTTTATTTCTCTTTCACTCTATAAACTTATTGTGCCTCTATGGTTTAATATATGCCTGTTTTTTGACTCTTCCCCCATTTAACAAAATCCTATCTTTTTGCAAAGCTGAGTTTAAATGTTTCTTCTGTGAACTCTGTCACAGCTCCAGCCTAGCAAAAAACTAAGCATACAGAAGTTGTAGACAAAGGCTTACCAAAGACAATGAAACAAATGGGAGACTGGCTTGACCAAGGGTCATACAGTTCATAACAGGGAGAGCTGAGATTAGAATGCATCTCTCCTGAATCAAATCTAATCATCTTTCCATTTCCCTGCATGACTTGATGATAACGCAAAACAGTACAGTGTTCGTTGCTCACAAATCAAATGCAAATAAATCAGTTTTCCCTTTTGCCCCAGTAGATGCATGGAAAAAAAGGGGACGCGAAAGGTATAAGAAAGGGAACAAAAATTAAATGATGCGAAGGTTTAAGTACCAGATTTCCTCATGTTCATAATGGAATCTTTCTATCCAAGAAGATCAGAGAACGATTCTCCGCCAAAGACAAAGAAATGGAGACTCACTCATTCATGCACTCATTCATTCATTCACTGGAGACACAAGGATGAACAAAATACAGTCCCTGCCCACAAAAAGCTTCTCGCCTAGCAGAACTACCTTTTTAACAGCAGTAACTTTAATATTGTATTCAGATCTCTTGATGAGAAGAGCCCCGGTAACCAAGTTTTCAAAGCCAGGCTCACAGACCAGCAACCCGGAGGTCCCGGCCCCGCTACACCACATCCAGGCCAGCAGCTCCCACTCTCTGTGTAACGCACCTACTCAACCGGCTAGATGCCGGGCCACTAACGGCGGACTGAAAGCGGAACCTGAATTTCAGTCTCCCCTCCCGCTCCTCCCCTTCCTGGCTTGCGTCATCCAGGAGCGCCGGGGACGCGGGGGCAACACTGTTAACGGCACTTCCTCATCACGTGACGGTCCACGCCCCTCCTTGCGCGTGGTCCCTCCCCCTCAGGCCGCGGTCGCGATTACGCTCTCTACCGCCTGGAGTTCGAGGGCCGCCGCAGCCTGAAGACACTGCATCGACCGGAACAGGAGGAGCTCTAGGCCAAATGGGTGGGCCAGCCAGGTTCCTGGGACCTTTGACCGCTCGAGACCGGAGAGAGGAAAAGAAACAGGCGGGAACTGGTGGGGGAGGGAGGGGACCAGCGGAAAGTGTCATGGCGGCCACGCTCTGGGGTCACGTGCCCCGCGGGCCGCCTTGGTACTTCCGATCACGTGCCCTCAGACTCCTCGCAGCCAGCGATGGAGGCGAGACCCCCCAGTAACAGAGGCGGTAGCGACTGCTGCGGCCGCTGGGTTTCAGCCTCTTCCCAGCAGCGGCTCTAAGCCCCACAGCGGAACGTGACCCAACCCAACCCAGTTACTGCCTGTCCAGAGCTGTAGCTCCCACCTGGTAAGTTTAGACCGAAGAATGGGGTTGGGTGGGCGGGTGAGAGGAGCTGACAGGCCCCGGGGCCGCTGGACGGCGCGGATTCTCCCCCTTTTCCCTGCGTCGCTGTCGCTGTCGCCACAACGCCCTAGGCCGCCGGCTCGTTTGCCCTTATCCTGAGGCAGAGAAGAGGCGACCTCTAATCTACTTACCTAAAGGAAGCCTCCCCTTCTACTGGGGAAGGGACTCGAAGATTTACCCAAAGCTAGGATCAGATTTGGCTTATGAGAATGAAGGAAGTGGAGGCCTTTCCCAGTCAGAGAAGCCCTTCCCGTTAGGAAATGTGCTGTTAAGTCTCGGTTTCTGTAAGAGAAAAGCTCTCACTTTAGTGTCCGCATACCATTTGCTTCCGCCTGTCAGTCTTACCGCTCTTAAATGCCTTAACACATGTGCCAATCCACACACCCCTAATTTTGGTCATGCCTAATTTCATTTTCATACAATGATGAAAAACAGATCATCAGTACCTGGAAGTATATAATTATTTTATAAATTTGCTAATGTTCTCAAAGGTTACTTTGGCACTAGGTGTTTCCCATTGACTTTTAAACGCCCAATTTAGCGTTTAAATGGGGTGAGGAAAGGAAATACAGAAACTTAACCTTTTGGCGGGGCGCGGTGGCTCACGCCTGTAATCCTAGCACTCTGGGAGGCCGAGGCGAGTGGATCGCTCAAGGTCAGGAGTACGAGACCAGCCTGAGCAAGAGCGAGACCCTGTCTCTACTAAAAATAGAAAGAAATTATCTGGACAACCAAAAATATATATATAGAAAAAATAAGCCGGGCATGGTGGTGCGTGCCTGTAGTCCCAGCTACTCAGGAGGCTGAGGCAGGAGGATCACTTGAACCCAGGAGTTTGAGGTTGCTGTGAGCTGAGCTGATGCCACGGGCACTCTAGCCAGGGCAACAGAGCCAGACTCTGTCTCAAAAGAAAAAGAAGAAACTTAACCTTTTGTCCCTTCGAAGACCCTGTTTAAAAAACATGCAAAAACTGAGTGGTTTGAAATATGCTTTGCAGTAAATATCGACTCCATCCAAACCAATATCCAGATTTGTGATTTTCAAACATTTTAAAGGAGTGGAACAATTTCTCCCCATGAATTCTTTTAAGAGGGCTGGGCCCCACCCACTTCGCCTCCCCGTTATCCTAGAGGCATCTCCTTGGAACAGGGTTTGAAAAACGCCGATCTGGACTTCGGTAATGAAGCCAAAGTTGCCAACCCTAACCTCTTTAAAAGCCAAAACCAAAGCATTTGAGATGGAGAGATCACAAGAGAAGGGAAGATAACCTCTGGTAGCAGACCTCTGGCTTACAGAGGGACTGGACTCTGGAGAGAACATTGTACCTATTAGCAGGCCTAAATCATTCAGAAGGGAGAGGTGGTTTACTACCCTCAGCAGTGCAGTGTATTCATAGGTTTTAGTCTCTCCTAGGTGATATTAAATACATATTGCAGTACAAATGTTAAAAGTCAAAAGGGCTCTTTAAAAATACTAGGCAGATTGGTGCAATCAGAGGGAGAAGAGTCAGTTAAAAGTAGTGAAGCAGGTTGGCCCCAGTGGCTTATGCCTGTAATCCCAGAACTTTGGGAGGCTGAGGCAGGAGGATCGCTTGAGGCCAGGAGTTTGAGACCAGCCTGGGCAACATAATGAGACCTTGTCTCTACAAAAAATAAAAAAGTTAACCGAGCATGATGGTGCTTGCCTTTAGTCCCAGCTATTCTGGGACTGAGGTGGGAGGAACCCCTGTGCCCAGATGCTAGAGGCTGCAGGTGGCAACACTGTACTTTGGCCTGGGCAATAGAGGGAGGCACTGTCTCTAAAAAAAAAAAAAAAGAACAACAACACACATAGTGAAGCAAGCTATGAGCTCCAGTCAGTTGTGAATGCTTCCTGTGTTACTGCCTTCAAGGCTTATATCTTCTCCCTACTGGTACCATATGGCTTTCCTTCTTATGGCATGCTTCTCTGTGCTGCTGTTTTTTCCCATACTAGCAGACCATTGTCTGGTGTATGTACCTTGAACTTTCCTAGTATTTTGGCCACTGTTTCTACCTTATAGATACTGTTATTCCAGTTGTCTTTGTGCCCTTCCCCCTTTCTCTTTCCTGCTTTCAGTGTGGCATTGTCAGGCATAGATCTAATAGTTCTTCTTTCCCCCACTTTGATTACCAGCTGATTACTCTTTCAATTTTGGTAATGTACTCTTGTCAGTGTGCAGTATTTATTAGTGGATATGAACACATTTTCCTATATCATGCATCTCTGTGTCACATATTCTTCCTCCTGCATGTCCCTGCACTCCTGTCAAGTGAAACAATGCTCAGTTCTGTATTCCCACATTTTTTCTTCTCAATATCTTCCTTGTCTGTGAAGCTATCTTTAAAAGATACATTTTGGTCGCTCTTTACATACTTCTAAAGTCTTATTCCCTGTAATGCTGAATTGTTAGATTGTTTTTGGGCTGCTTGATGGCAAGTAGCGTTTCAAATCTCCATTTTTTTATGGTGGCAGATACAGCAGCTCTCTTTCTAGTAATCCTTATTTTAGAGGGTATTAAGGAGTTTATATTTCACTTTGCCTTCTCTTCCATTTATCTCTGTACATTGGAAAAGGGGATGTAGATATGGAAATGTAGAGATGCAGTAATTTAAAGATTGCTATTCAACTCTTTCAAATTTTTGCTGTCACTGTGTCCTTATAAGGACAAGACCCAGTTATTGGAATCTTTGCAAGAAATCGTACCCGGATCTATGATTTGAGAGCTATAGTGCTTCCTGGAGTTTAGCCAAGGATGTGTATGCAAAGGATTCTTGAGTGTCTTACCAAGTTTGTATTCTGCTAACAACAGAGATCTTAAATGATGTCACAGATATTTACTGGACTCTTACAATGGGCCAGACACTATATTGCTGGGTGCTGTATCGCAGAGAACACAACACTCGGGGCCTCTGCCTTCCCTTATGACACTTGCGGTCTGTCAGGGAACGTATACTTTAAAAGAATTACGTAAAAAAACTAATTACAGTTGTGGTAAATGGTACAAAGAGAATAAGAGGAGACCTTACCTAGTAACTCAGAAGCTTAGAGTAGACTGAAAAAGATGAGTAAAAGTTAGCCAGTTGTGGGAAGGGAGAAAAATGTGTAAAAGATTAGAGCAAGGCATATACGTTTAGCTTTGGGCAAATAAATTTTTAACTGCAAGTGAATTAATGCCTTTACTAGAGTATCTTTGCTATTTAAAGAAGTTTCATATCAGATTATTAATAAAGTAAATAATCTTCTTTTTGTTTTTTTTTGAGACAGTCTTGCTCTGTCGCCCCAGGTAGGGTGCAGTGGCATGATCATAGCTCCTTGCAACCTCAAACTCTGAGGCTCAAGCCAGCCTCCTGAGTAGCTGGGACTACAGGTTTGGTCTACCACACCCGACTAATTTTTTTCAATGTTTGGTAGAGACAGGGTCTCCCTGTTGGCTCAGGCTGCTCTCAAATTCCTGACCTCAAGCAATCCTCCTGTCTCAGCCTCCCAGAATGCTAGGATTACAGGAGTGAGCCACCGTGCCCAGCCAAAGTAAATAAGTAAAGCTATATCTTCATTGGCCCTATTTGTTTAAATGTAGCCTACAGGAATAATTTTCATAAATGAAATATTCCTTGGCTCTTACAGAATTCTACCTGGACTGTTTGCCACCCAAGGAACTCCCTTCAGGAAAAATCTGGAAATCACGGAAGCCATTGTAGGATAGCCCCAGTGATTCTATTAAACCTTCTAAAATGGGTCCTTATACAATTAACAGAGGTATAACAGATGACCAGGGAAATTTACCAAGCAAATTAACTGTGAGAAGTTAACCAGTTGGCCCAATGCATCTCTGATTTATTTTTTTAAGTTCTCCATAAATGAATTTTGGTACACATGGTTTTCCATGCTATATATAAGGAGTTATGTTTTTCCTAATTGATTTAAAGTGAGTGGCTCAAGGGCGATTCTATTAATCTAATGTATTCTTCACTTTACGGTTTCTCTGTCTTCACCCGTCTTTTCTCCCTCCCCTTCCCAACTCAGAATCGCTTTTCTGTTCTTTTCCAACACTACCACTTTTATTTGTGCCAGTAAGCCCAGTTAACTGGGCACTTGCTGCTGTATCAGCTCTCCTTGCTCACTGCTTTTCTTCCAACTATTGACATACTTAAAATTATCCTATGATTATCTACTAACTTCTCCTCAACCCTTCCCCTCC
This sequence comes from Avahi laniger, assembly GCA_963575035.1. Classification (NCBI taxonomy): domain Eukaryota; kingdom Metazoa; phylum Chordata; class Mammalia; order Primates; family Indriidae; genus Avahi; species Avahi laniger. The sequence goes on along the minus strand of CAUYSK010042468.1, from coordinate 7,537 downwards.
CATCTTTCTCAGATCTAGTTTTATTTTGTCTATCAGGTTTCTCAGAATTTTACAGATTTTAATTGATATTTCCTAAAATGTTATTTGTATGGTATGCAGAACAGTTTTACATTCTGCAAACACAGTGGACTTTAAAATGTAATAGTTATGTGTTTATTATAATGAATTTAGAAAATTAATATTGCAGTTTTTAAATTAACAGTTCCATTGGTGGTGTAAAATGTTCTTTTATAAATTAGTTTAAAAACACAAGCGATACATATTGCAGAAACTGAAAATAACAGACTATTGAAAATAGAGAACACTTTTAATTCTTACTAACACTCCTAATAGCTTCTTCTGTTACCTTACAAACATTTGGTTTGATAGGGAATAAACTCTTGAGAAGACATTTTTACAACTACCTCATTATAAAATGTGTATTTATTATAGTTAATCCAGAAACAAAAAATAACATTCAGATTATCTGTATTTTTATCCACCCGTAGCTGCTATTAAATTTAAGGTCTCTCTTCAGTCCTATATATTTGCAAAATGCCATAGTGGAAATTTGAGGTCAGGCTGACCCAGATTCAAACCTAGTTCTACTGCTACCTTCATGCTTGGGGAAAGCATCTTGATTTCTCATACCTAGTTTCCTTATCTGCAGAATGGAACCAGTAATCGAATCTGCCTCATAGAATTATTAGCTGGGAGCTGAATGCCTATAACAAGCTTAGTCCAGTGCCTGGCACATAGTAATAAGCATTCAATAAATTTTCGATTTAAAAAAGTTTAAGAAAATGAAATCAAGCTGCATCTTTTTGTTTGTTTGCTTTGATCACATAACAGTGTGTGCTCTCATACCATTTAAAAAAAGTCTTAAAACAGGTTTTTAAATTTTTTTGCTCTGTCACCCAGGCTGGAGTGCAGTGGCTCACTGTAACCTCAAACTCCTGGATTCAAGCAATCCTCCCACCTCAGCGTCCCAACTAGCTAGGACTACAGGCACACACCACCATGCCCAACCAGATTTTTGAACTTTTTAAGCAACTATAACCCTCTAATCAAAGTCTTAGGAGGACATCAAATAAGACAGCTAAAAAATGGTATCATACATTAAGAATTTTAACCTTTTATTATAGTTGATATATAGATATCAAAACTGGAGATTGTAAAACGACATGGGGAGTTATTTTCAATGGCAAGTAGTTCTGCTGTGAACAGGTTTGTGCATACCTATCTCCAAAGGCCAAGGAAGCTGAGAGGCTGACAAATTCAATTCTTCAGAAAGAAATATTTAATAAGGACTTATGAACAGAAGCTATGTCCTGGTCAGCAGGGAGACACTTATATACTACAGGAAAAGGATATGCACACTTCCGAAGGAATTTGCCTAAAGGCAGGATTTACAGTAAGCAGTAGATTGAGTAGAAATCTTAGAAGCATTCCCAAAACTGAAGTTATCAGAAGTCTGCATGGTAGATTAGCATCCAAGATGGAGTTGGTTTAGCCTCCACACAAGTGAAAAACACAAGATAATTAATTTGGATATACTTCATGATTACATTAGTAAGGTGGGTACGGATAAGCACAATTTAAAATAAAAAGAATTGATGTTACGGTTGTGGGATTATGGAATTTTTAAAGTCCCTTTTTGTTATTGTTTTTGTGAATTAAAAACAGTCATCTAATTGGGCTTCATTCCAACATTTACGAATGTACCCATAACACAGACTGTCTCCAGATGCATGACTCAACAGTGCCTCACACTCATATGCAGAGCTAAATTCCTTCACTTTCAAACGTGTTCTTCCTTCTCATTTATTTCTGGAAATGACACCACTATACTCATCAGTAAGGCTTAAAAATAGGATATGGGCAAGCAACTGTGACACCTCCTTCAGCACTTCAATTCATCATGGTTCCTCAGTGGTCCTCCTTATCCCTTCTTCTCCATTCTCACTGCCACCATCCTGGTTCAGAGACCCCTTCCAGTTTCTCTCCAGTGCCTTGTGCTGCCCACAGATTAATTTTCCAAAATACATATCACTCTTCTATTCAAAAGTCTTTGGAGGTTTTCCGTTGTTTACCACATAGTGTGGCATTCTCCACTATCTGCCTCCATCTTAACCGTCCAACCTCGTATCCTTCTGATCTTCATTGTGAACCTTAGCTGCATCCAAGGCAGACTGCTTTCCCATTCCTAGAGAGTTTTAAGCCTTTACCCCCAAACCATTCCCTTTGCCTCTAACACCTCTTTCGCTTTCTTTGTAGAGCTTCTCTGGGCAAGACCCAGTTAATGGGCTGAGCGTGATAGCTCACACCTGTAATCCTAGCACTCTGGGAGGCCAAAGCGGGAGGAGACAAGCCTGAGCAAGAGCGAGACCCCGTCTCTACTAAAAATAGAAATTAGCAGGATGACTAAAAATATATAGAAAAAATTAGCTGGGCATGGTGGCACATGCCTGTAGTCCCAGCTACTTGGGAGGCTGAGACAGGAGGATTGCTTAAGCCCAGGAGTCTGAGGTTGCTGTGAACTAGGCTGACACCACAGCACTCTAGCCCAGGCAACAGAGCAAGACTCTGTCTCCAAAAAAAAAAAAAAAAGACCCAGTTCGTAACTAATTTATAGATGTAAAAAAAGAACAAACTATTGATACATGCAACGAAATGGTGAATTTCAAAAAACAAGCAAAAAGCCAGAGACAAACAGAGCATGATTCCATTTATCTAAAGTCCTGGAACAGATAAAAGCTAATCTGTGGTGATAGAAATCAGAAATATTTGCTAGAGGGTAGGGGAAAGAGAACTGACTGGAAAGAAACCTGAGGGAGCATTCAGGGGTAATGGAAATGTTCTGTGTCTTGTTTTGGATAATGGTACATGGGTGTGTACAGTTGTCAAAACACATCAAACAGAATGCCTAAGAGGTATGTATTTGTTGATTTGTTAATTATATCTCAGTTTTTAAAAATTGCTTTAAAAAAATTCTGTGGTGAACCTTTTAGAAGGTTTCCTAAGTGAAGAAATTGCCTCTGAGCTGAACTTATAACATTTTTTATGTCCTTTTTAGGACACTTCACACATTCTAATTTGTATAATAAATATCACATACACACTCATCTTGCTCACTATACTGGAAACTCTTTAAAAGCAAAAATTACTGTTGACATTCATCTTTGGACAGGCCCTAGTCTCCTTGGCTCAGTTCAAATTTATTGGATAAATGTATCACACTGACCCTTTTCCTGTCCATTGTTGGGATGAAATAGCCTGGAACGACCTGTAAAAGGGAAGATGCGACGACTCATAATAAAGTCAACTTCAAAGAAATCAAGATTTCTCTTTTTTTACTTGTATTTTCTCTAACTCATTACTTCAGTGAATAAGAAATAATAGTTTTTTTAATCCAGTAGCATATTTTCATCAATCCTAAGAGGTGGTAGTTTTCAGACAACTTTATACCAGAATTGCTGATGTCCATTGCTTTTAACGCCTGCTACTCTTCTTTTCCTAATGCTTATTTTCCCATTATGTTCTAATAAAAATTCTCCTCAATTATTCTGAATAACTAATGGCAGATCCAATATTTCCTTGTTCCCATTTCTTTTAACCTTTAGGAAAAATGTTTCAGTAAAGCTTCACTTATTTGCTCAGGGAAAACTTAATTCTTGTGACACCTATATACGTATGCTAACTTCTGTAAAATTATACTTTAAACTGTGCCTGAAGAAGTAACTTTTTAAAATTATATTTTAAGCCATTTACTTGGGAATGAAAACGAACATCATAAGTTCACCAGAAATGGCATATATGTGACATTGGTGCCACAGGACTTTCCCTGTCCTGGCCCATGACAGACATTGCTATCAATCGTGGCATCTTTTCCATTGAGCTCAGACAGCCTCAAAGTCCTTTTTAGCCTCGGATTCCAGACAGCCACCCTCAAGTTTCGAGAACTTGGATTGGACATTTAAGATTTCCAGAAAAGGCAGGGCCTGGTGACTCGAGCCTATAATGCCAACGCTTTGGGAGGCCGGTACGGGAGGATCACTTGAGGCCAGGAGCTCAGGACCAGACTAGACAATATAGTGAGTTCCCTACCTCTACAAAAAAAAACTTTCTAAACACTAGTTGGGCATGATAGCATGTGCCCATGTAGTCCCACCGTCTACTCAGGAGGCTGAGGCAGGAGGATCACTTAAGCCTGGGAATTTGAGGCTGCAGTGAGCTATCATGACACCTCTGCTCTACAGGCTGAGCAACAGAGTGAGACTCTCTCTAAAAAAAAAAAACCAGAAAGATTCCCAGAAGGGTGGGAGGGGGGAGGGGTTCCAGGCTGTTTCCTTGGTAACGGGTTAGCTGTTACACAAATGAATCATAGCGAAGACAGGGAGAGCAATTGAAGACATTTGATTGTTAAAAGATGGGAAACTAGCATCTGAAATGTTAAGAAGAACTAAATTCTCTCAGTTTTATTTCCAGATATACAAAAGAAACTTAGATCAGGAATCAGGAAACGGGTATGGTTTCAGCTCTGGGAGTGGTTCTGAAAGATCACACAAATTCTGTGGACCTTAGTTGTTTCCATTGAAACAAATTTGAACTAAATATTCAATAGGATCCTGTGTAATTCTGAAGCTCGGCGATGCTAAATATAGATTGAATAAAAGACCACATATTTGCAAATGTACATTTACGAGTTAAGAATATAACTGAGGAAAATAAAAATACACTGAAAATACTCTCATTAGCACATGTGGAAATGGTTTGAAAGACTGCCAAGTGCTTTCAACTGTAAGTGTTGTATAAATTCACACCTGCGATATGAGCAAAATGAAATTTGATTGTAGAGAAATAATGCCATGCAAATTTATCTTCAACTCTGAGTGAGAGGAAAGACTTTTTTACTCCCTGTTAATTTTCTACAGTTTAGGTTTTAGATTTGGAAGGGACTGTAGAAGTCAACAAATTCAACCCTAATAGACATACAGGATTTTTTTTACTTCATCTTTTTTTTTCTCTATTAGCACCTTCTAGCCACCATGGCTACTTCATCGGAAGAAGTTTTGCTGATTGTGAAGAAGGTGCGCCAAAAGAAGCAGGATGGAGCTCTGTACCTAATGGCAGAAAGAATTGCTTGGGCACCTGAAGGCAAAGATAGATTTACAATCAGCCATATGTATGCGGATATTAAATGTAAGTATATCCTAAGTCTACCCTATGCTAAAGTCTGATGTATGTATGTCATATTTTCTAGTAATTTTATAAAAAGATTGTTTATACAGTCTTTGTGAGTCTTAATTTTATATCCCAAAAAACCAACTATGTAGAAATAAATTACAAAACAGGATCACTGAATATATGCTATATACCTGATCTTTTCACTTAATAATAGAATGTGTACAGGTTTACATATGTAAATCTACCTCACATAGATCTACACACATACTTTCTTTTAAGTGTATTACATAATACTTCACTGGATAGACAACCATGTATTTAACCAATCCTCTGTTAAAGGACATGTAAGAAGGTTCAGAATTTTGTTATTGCAAACAGTGTTGCAGTGTAGATCTGTGCACTAATACCATTTCAGGGATGTGTGTGCACAATATATCCCTAAAAAGGATTTTTTGTTGGAATGGTTCATCCATTTAAAATGTTGATAGGTGATGCCAGATTGTCCTTCAGTAAAATTGTATCATTTAAGCAAGGTATCTAATCTTCGGTTATGTGGCTATCATCTGTTTAGAAGACTCAACTTTATACTATTGAATATAGATGGGAGAAATATGGAGCATAATGTTTTACATTATTTTTCTTTTTATAATCTTCAAGTATGAAAGTTGAAATCAAAACCCCTTCTCTTTCCAGATTTGCACAATTAACTTTGAATTCGTTACCCAGGGTGTGGTACTTTGTGGTTCAGTAGTAATTAATTAGCTTGAAAAGCACCAGACGAATCCTCTGAAAGGGATTTCTGCAATTCACCTAAATAAAAATCTTGAATAGGAGAAACCCAAGGCAACTAACCCCTTGATGAATTGTGGCACCTCAACTGTGACCATTAATATGGATTCATTTATTTCCTGGGATATAAGATTCTTCTCCTAGATAAAATTCAGTGTAGATTTCAAGCAACATGATACCTCCAAAGTTAACTGCTGCCTAAGCTATATGATCTTTTGTCCACTATCTTGGTAACAGTACCTCTTTTTAAAACTTTGTTTCTGGCAAGTTCCTGTAAGGTGGGGGAATATATACCCAAATCCAGGCCTATACCAGAACAGTTTTCCTTTTTAAGTTGAATATTTGAAAGAATTTCAGAAGCCATTGAAAGTTATCAATAATAAATTACTAAGGTGAAAATCAGCGGTAGTTCTTACCATAGGTGAAGTTGAATAGTTAAAAAATTTAGGGTGGCTTCTTAGAGGCAGGAGCTAAGGTGGAGCATGGATGAAGTAGTGACCGAGAAAGGGTACCTTTAGAAAGGAGTGACTGTTTTGGAGGAATGGGATAATGAAACATGCTAGCTGACAGTGTAAATTGCTTCATTATTGCTGCTTTTAGCAGTACAGTACTTTATCTGTTCCAACTGTTGATCTGGAATTGTCATCTTCATTATCAGAGTTTCTAAAGTTTAATAGATCAGATTATGCTAAGATGAGAGCTCTAGGCAATGTGTCACCCTACCACGAGTCACCGATTTAATGGGACAAAGCCCTCCATCTCTGCTTCCCTTATAAAGAAGAAAAGCGCTACTATGGCCAACGAGGCCCATTCTTTAAGAACACAAGTTCTACATTATGTAGGTACATCTTGGCATTCCCGGCCCTGATTTATTATTATGAAATTCTTCAAAGTTACAGAAAAATTTAAAGACTGGTACACTGAAAACGTGTGTAATATATCCTACTTAGATACTACCATTTTGCCATATATGCTTTATTTCTGAGTATAGTTTTATTGCTTATATTATCACACCAAGAATATTTTAATAATAAATAGCCAGACCATTATTACATTTCCTTGGTTGAGCCAATAATGTCTTTTGTAGCTGTGATTTTTTTTTTTTTTAAACCAGTGTCTGGTCTAGATACATGTGGTTGTGGCCTCTTCAGTCTCTTTCAGAGCATAGCCTTGGATATCACACATTCTGAACATGTCTGATTGTCTCCTTCTCTGTTGTTTAATTTATTCCTGTATACCTATGTTTTTATTTATTTATTTATTTATTTATTTATTTTGAGACAGAGTCTCGCTCTGTTGCCCGGGCTAGAGTGAGTGCCGTGGCATCAGCCTAGCTCACAGCAACCTCAAACTCCTGGGCTCAAGTGATTCTTCTGCCTCAGCCTCCCAAGTAGCTGGGACTATAGGCATGCGCCACCATGCCCGGCTAGTTTTTTCTATATATACTTTTAGTTGTCCAGCTAATTTCTTTCTATTTTTAGTAGAAACGGGGTCTCGCTCTTGCTCAGGCTGGTCTTGAACTCCTGAGCTCAAACGACCCACCCACCTCAGCCTGCTAGAGTGCTAGGATTACAGGCGTGAG